>JAVXUP010001340.1:245000-246565 GCA_033070095.1 Escallonia herrerae | reverse complement strand
TTCTAAGTGTTGAAGTCTAGTGCTTCTGTTTGGCCGTCCGCTGGATAGTATAGTAGACGTACTGTTTGGCCATCCGTTTCATAGTATAGCGGACGTACTGAACTTCCAAAAAGTTCTAAGTGATAAAGACTGATGTTAGGTGCCCTAAATCTCCAAAAAACAATTCTAAGTGTTGAAGTCTAATGTTTCTACTATGCCGTCCGCTATATAGTGTAGCGGATGCTCTAACAACCAAAAAATTTCTAAGTGTTAAAGTCAAATGTTTCTACTGCGCCGTTCGCAATATAGTGTAACGGATGCTCTAAATAACAAAAAAAATTCTAAGTGTTGAAGTCTAGTGCTTCTGTTGGCCGTTCACTTGATAGTATAGCGGACGTACTAAACTTCCAAAAAGATTCTAAGTGATAAAGACTGATGTTAGGTGTCCTAAAACACCAAAAAATTTTAATTGTTGAGGTTTAATGTCTCTACTGCACCGCCGCTATATAGTGTAGCGGACGGAGAAAAAATCACAAAAAAAAAGAAATACTTATGCTCAAAAAATATCATTATAACAAAATTATTTCAAAAAGTCCAACTAAAGGTCCACTGCATCTTCTTCTTCCTCATCTTCGGCGTCATCTTCTTCCTCGTCTTGCAAACCCCCTGGACTTATCCCCAGTGCCTTGTAATGGTTCCGCTTGTCATGGTTGGTCATTTTGTTGCACAATGCACACCTTCTCAGCTTTTTAGGTTGAGTTGCCTGTTCAATAGAGCTCTTCATCCGCGTAGATCTCTTGCGGCCTTTCGTTTGCGATATAATTGGATCCAAAGGCCGGATATCATTGTCGTCTTCCTCCCCCGGCTCGTCATCTTCTGATCCCGTTGTAGGCTCAGTGTCAACCGCATTGCTGACTGAAGCTGCTTCCAACTGGTCGACGATGGGCTCTTGCTGCTGAGCTACCTCGAGGAGATGTTTATATCCGACATTGTAGCAGCACCCTTTACGGACAAACGGGTGAACATTGTCACCAGATGATTATACCGCAACGTCTCTGATTCTTCAAAGTCAGTATACGGGTGCTCCGGAAAGGCAATGGTACCGTGCAACCTGTTTGCACCTTTCGTCCACCGTGGCAGGACGTATTTATCGGGGATTGTCCTGATATTCTTCTGGGTGAAAAACCGCAGAATGTGTCTACACAGGATGCCATGGAACTCAAACTTCTTGCAAACACATGTCACCGAATCCGTCAATGTGTCATGGCTCACCGTATAAATTCTGCGCAGCTTCTCAGGGACGAGGTCATTCACGAGCGAATAAACCTTGTACTCACGCGTAGACTTTTCTGCCACCTTGTTTATACTGTATCGGCCCGATTTTTGCAGCTCTACTTGGTATAGCAGGAAGATCTCCTTCGTATAGACTTTGGCACCGTTCAGCTCCAGCGGGGTCTCAAGCAACCTTCTCCTTTGTTTGTACGTGGTTGCAAAGTCTGCAGCCCTTTCTTTCACGAATAACGACGCAACCGCTTTTTGTGCGGATGTGACGAAACTCTTCAAATTGGTAGTTACCCACATAACTA
>JAVXUP010001340.1:0-240000 GCA_033070095.1 Escallonia herrerae | reverse complement strand
GTTCATTGGGTTGTGAGGATAATATTGTCTTGATGCAAATGATCTAGTGAGAGATTAACGTTCCAGATTTTCGGGACGTTACACGATAATTCATGATTGCCCACATTGGAAAGATTGGACGGAAAAGGATCTAAAGAGGATTTGGAATAAGATATTGTGGATTCAGCATGTAATTCTTCACAGAGAGTGGATTCTCCGAGTTGCTTGATGAGCTTCGTGGCGTTATTTGCCCCATCCTTAGATACATTTGGCAATCCCATACTCAATTGCAAGTTCCATATGTTGGGTCGCGTTAGATTCAGGTATCAGAGTTGTGGCAACCCCATACTCAAATTCTTCTTCATCATCATCGTCGCCAAAAATATTTTGATAGTTTGAGCCCATATCCTCCTTATTTTTATCTTCTCAGTTTCTAGATTCACCAGTAAGTCCGTTGGATTGGGTAATTGATTTTCATCTTCATTTGTTTCCACAAACCCAGCGAAATTCTGATTAGCTTTAACATCCTCCGTTGCAGCGTTCACTTCGTGTCCCATCTTACAGTTGTTAATTTTCAGCTTTGGAACTGGAACTGGATCCAGAACCTCCTCCCTAATTACCTGGACACCACCATCTACTTGTTCCCTATTCTCATGATTTTCCTCATAATGTACTTTTGCAGTAAAATTAGCCTCTGAGTTTTCTCCCAATTTAGACAACGGTGAGTTGAGTGCGGTTTTAAAGAGTTCCTCATCACCGACATGTTCATATAGATTAGGGGAAAAAGTGTGTACATACGGGTGAGATGTAAGCCACCCCCATCTCTTTTAATGGAAATTCTAGATGTGCGATTCCAATCCTAGTTCAGAAAGGCCCGTTTTGTTTGTGAAAACATTAGATAACCTTCAAGTAAAAAGGTGGGATAGAAATTAGGTCCAGGGATGTGCGTCGTTCTCTCAGCTAGGGATTCCATAACCTTCATCAGAGAGGAGTGCCAGTGATATATTTTGTGCCCAATTTCTGGTATCCAAAGCATGCAGTGAATACACGCTCATCGGTGCATCTAAGAAGTTGGGCCCCCATATTATCAAGCAGGTGGATAAACACTCCCGGCAGAAGTGGCTCATCAACCAGGACTCTAACTTTAATTCTAAAATAGTCAGTGAACTTGGTGTGTCATTCTAACCAATCTCTCTCCAGCATAATTCCAGTTGCTATGTGATCATCTTCGTTAGGTAGTAGTGGTTACAGTCATTTGGCATGTTACTGAATTGCATCCTAATAGCTGTTGAGAGAAATTTCAGTATTTTGTAGATAATGTGTGGATACATTATTTAAGAATTAAAAGTGCCCCGAAGATGTTCCATGGTTCATTGGGGAGAACAAGGTTGGCATCAGACGCTAGGAGAAGGTGAAAAGCAATATAGAGGGAATTTTGGTGACAACAACAGGGCCTTCAAGTGACCAAAACTCATTTATGCACTGTTGGATATTTCGTTCAGAGAAAATCCTTGAAATCTGGAATTTTCCTAGGATTACCTTTTTCTTCCCCACCCATGCATGGCGCACTAGATGTTCGTTAATGTGGAAGACATGAGATCACATGTCAACGTTGTGGTCCTCCCTGATGTTCCCTTAGGGTGAAACATATATTTGGTGCTCAGTTTGTATGGGACAAAATATGGAGCAGAATAGAAGTATATGTTTGTCCGTAAATGGCGATTTGTAGAGTAAAGGCAAGCTTCCAAAAAAGGGAAAGTTTAGGACTTTGTGAAAGTTGGTTGAGCCGGTGGGATATGGATAGGGTATAAAGACGATAGTTGGTAGAAAACGAGGTTAATTAAAGGAAGGGGATGACAATGAAGGAATCTGGTAGTGATGGAAGTGGTTTAAGAAGATGAAGAATTTCTGAATGGAGTAGTTGTTGGAGTTTGCCTTGAGAGAGTTTCAATGCAAACTTTGCTCTTCTCAAATAAGGTATGTGTTGAATTCTTTTGTTCTATGTTGTGTTTGCAGTTTCTCCACTTTCATACTGAGCGCTTTTCCGAATAATATGTGATATGAATTTTGAGCAAGTTGTATGCTAATACTTCTTCTTACATACACATATAAAAGGGATTACGTGAATCTACATCCATTTTAACGTTTTGTCTTGGACTTTTTTCAGAGTGAGCCTATGCCATTGCACATCTCCAGCCTTCAAAAAGTAACAATCTATATCTTCTGTCTTTGCTATTTTACCCTAGAAAAGGAGAATTCACAATCTTGCCACTTGGTTAAGTAAATAGCCCTCATTGCTCTTCATTATTCCTGCACCACCTAATATTATACTTTCAAAATTATCCGCCAAATTGACAAAACAACAGACAAATGGAATCAAACACATACTGATTCATTGAATTCACACACAGAGAAGTGTGTGTGTGTGTTCTGGGAGGGGAGTACACGCGCATGTGAGTGTGTGTGCGTGTGTGTGAAAGAGTGGAGGAAGATAATGCCATAAGCACAAGGTGTATTAAGATATAATCGGTGTTAAAATGAAAGGACAATTCTTTTTTATTCAGAGTGAGCTTAATGATATTTTTTTCATTTAGTAAACAAAGATGAGGTTTTTGGTCCATTCTTTTTTTTAATCATGCACAACATAAATTTGAAAATTTCCTAAAAAAAAAAATTGGAATAGAATTTTAGATAACATGTAAATTATGATATCTCGAGAATATCAACCACATGTTAACTTTAATATATTGTTGTGGATATAAAAGACAAGAAACTGCCCTTTTGATAATAATTATGTGCTTAGATTGCCTAAGATATTGTAGTTCCAAGACATAAATTTTTATTTCCTCAATCATATTTCTTAACTAGAGCTAATGGTGAGATAAAATGACATAAAAGGAGATAGTCTACTAAAATTTTCACTTAAATTAAATAAAACTAACACTTTCCTCACGTGCAATATTCTAAGCATCTCCTTTGTTAATCTTTTGTTTAAGTTGACTTGGGTAGTTCCATATTTAAGTCACTGGAAAGGGTTCAACTAGCCTATGGAGCGTGCCCTGACAACAGAAAAAAGGACAATTAAAAGGTAAAATGCCGAAGTTCATAAATTCTGCAATGTTTATAGCGGATGCCATGGGGAATCATCTTTTTGCTTGCTGAGTGATGCCTAGAGTACTCAACCCTAAAGCCAGCTAACTCAAGAAACACCTCAAGAGCATTGACAGATTTGGCCTGACAAAGGAAAACTAGCCAAAATATTAAGGTTGCATAAGCAAGATTCTCTTCGTGAGTATTTCGTTGGGCTTAGATACAACCTTTTGCATGAGAATGTCATGACAATGGCTTCCGATACGAACCTTGATAATCTTATTGTGTATACCTATATAGACTTGCTTAGGCTTAGGGAACGGCTTCATAACTCTTCAACCATGGTAAAGATTAGCATCTATCTCTCCACTTTCATGTATGCCTTGATGCATAAAATGGAGACTCTTACGGCCTGGAAAAGAAGAGAGGGAAAAACATGGGTGATTGGTTCACTTCAAATATATTGCTCGCGATGATGAGAATGGAGAATCCACGTCACGCATTGGAGGCGAATTTGATACTCATACCTCATTCTCATTGCAATTATTTTTTTTCTATTGGTCCTGAATATTGATATGAGATCAGTTTGCATTTATGGTAGCCTAAGGGAGGATGATTTGGGTTTACTACTGAATGACATTTACAGAAGTTATAACTACAGTGGTTAGTGAAAACTTTACGTTTAATTAATGACAATATCGTATTTTAATGTTTATTAACATTTTCTGTTTCATATCTGCAGACTACTATTCTTCAGTTGGCCACAAGATACTTTAGGTGAGGAGCCATCTCGAGTACCCCTACATTGGAAACTTGGACTCCTGAAATGATGCAAGATTGACCAAAAAAAACACAATAGTCATGATTGTGGGGGGGTTTTATGTGCTTGCGTAAATTGATTATATAGTTCGTATAGAAGATCTCACCACAAAAGATCTCGCCACAACGACTTGGTCTCTTAAAGATGCATTGACTTTCAGATATAGGACAATTCATGAACTTAGAGCAACTGTAACTAGGGTTTTTTCCACATTACTATTAATCGTACTCATTTGAAGTAATTGACAGTTTTGGATATGTACTTACTATTTTTTTTTACTTTTTTGAGTTGTTTTGCTTTTGTCATCTTTTGATTTTGGTTTATAGTGAGATTGGGTTATGAAAATTATTGGTTTGGCTTTAAATAGGCATAAATTTGAAAGAATTGTTGGATGTGGTTTTGAATAGGCGTAGGTTGGGCACAACAACATGCATAAGTCTTGGATTCTGGCCTTTCGTATGAACCGCTTCTGTTACAAGCTGTTAGCATCAGTAGGCCGCTATTAAGTGTAGCCATTAGCAAGAGCAAACTGCTAGTAAGATAAGCGGTTAGCAAGAGCAGATTTTTACCATCCGAATTCTTTTCTCGCGCTAACTACCTCTAACAGAAACGGTCAGAGGAAACCAAAATACTGAGAGCAGAAATTTGCTTCCTCTAACCGCTTCTATTAGAGCTGGGGCGTATTTTCATGCTCAGAGATTTTGCTCTCCGGTTAGCTACCTATAACATAAGTGGTTAGTAAGAGCAACTTCAAAACCTAATTTTTTTTTATAAGGTTGCTAGTGAGGACTGAAAACTTGATTTTTTGTTAAGCTGTAAACTTGCCAACATACAAATAAAAGTTCAACAATTGATATTACATTACAGATTCCAAATTACAATTAAATTATAAATTACAATTACAGACCAACACTCTTCATCATCATAGTCGTCATGTAGACCATCGGGTTCAATACCCAAACTTTGTAGTGATTTTATTGTCATCATTAGTCATTTTATTGTACAAAGCACACTTTCAGTTGTTTTTGACCTGTTGTATCTCCAAAAATATCTTGTTTGTTACCTCTGTGTTCACCATTACCAACACTTGGCTATGAACCAATGGCTGAAGCTCAAGTAACTCGAGTTTCTCTAGTTGCTTGTTTTGCCACCTTAAACTAAGTCAAATTAGCCTTCTCCTCAGTGACAACATAAACTAGATACTTGTACCCCTTCATTATTGATGCATTGTCCAAAGATAGACCATTCATAGTGTTGCAAGGGTGATTATCAGACTACTCAAAGTCAACCATGTCATGTGCCATGTAAGGTATGTGAATCTGTGATCATGTATTGTGCTCGCTTCCTTCGTCCATCGATCTAAGATGTAGTCTTTCGGAATTTCATGAGCATTTTTATCATTAAAAAAATTCTAATGCATGCCGACAATATACTCCTTTATGCGCATACAGTTGACAATCGTAACTAACAAATTCAGTATTCAAACAATGCGATACAGTGAAATGTCTTTGGTTCTTTAGAGCCGAAGAAGAAGATGCATTTGTAAAATTTGTCAGATTTTTCAAAGCATATACTTTCAGGTTAGGGTTACAATTTTCAAGCAAAATCTTCATAATATACTAATTCGACTTTTGCAGCTCCTCTTGAAACTGTCTAAACTTTAGCCTCATGCACTTCTAAAGGTAAAAAAAAAAACTACTACACACATTCTTTGTGAACATTGACGAAATCGGCTTCTCTTTCTAGAAAATTTTTTTGTCAAGGGCTTTTTGCATCTTAACTACAAATTGCCTTACGCTTGAGGATTTACCTACATTCCCATCAAATAAGGAATTCATACCTTCACTTCTCAATGTCGTAGACATTCCAGCTGCAAAAAAGTTTTAGATGTAAGTCCTAGCACATTGTGTCTTGATCTCATACAGTTCCTTCAACCCGTCATGATTGATCGTGCAAAGAGCAGTTATCTATAAACTTTGCCCACTTTTTTGATAATGATTTCTTAACACAAGTAGTAAGTCAGTCTTGAACGTTGGAATGGTTTGGATAAAAGTTTTGTAGCAAATTGTTATATTTGTTGCTTATGTGCCATGTGCACAAGCCATGGTAAGTATTTGGAAAGTATTTGTTTATTGCTTTTTTAATTGCCAAAATCATGGTCGGTGATGATAATTGTGGGTGGAGTCTTGAACATTGCTTCAAGCCACGTTTCGAATAACTACGTAAATGACTCCTCCATCTCATCCTTAAGTAGAGCAAAGAGAAAGATTATTGGTTGGTAGTGGTGATCAGAGTACTTGTTTGTGTAGTATGTATTAAAAGTTTGAACATCACCAAACTTTTGGTAAGCAACCCTAGAACGAGCATCCATACAAAATTTAGTACTAATCAAGTTCTCATTATTAAGTTGGATACTGTAGAAAGACCTCGAATTATCACTTTAAAGGCAATTAAAGAAATGAAGCGTATCTTGGGAATCACTCACACCAAAAGCCTTTTTCTTTTGAGCTTAAAGTTCATTTTGAAGGTCTGTCTCGTTGAGACTCAAATTGTCAACTCTCCCGACTTGACTTGAAAAACCTCCCAACATCCTACAAGGTCGTACCTTAGTTTCATTTATTGCAAACATCAATTGTTTGAATGCCAAGCTTATTTGTCTATGTAAATGAATTTGACCAATCCTACTATGCATATCAGTTAATGGTTATGGCTTAAATTGACTCTTGTTACAACCCAATGGTTTTTGTTCTTTTTGTGGACTACAATAATTTGGCCTTACACCCAGTATCTAGAAAATTATCCCTCTTTTTTTGTCTTTCTTGCTTTCATCACTAGTTCAAACAACTGAAGGTGCATTTTTCGACACACTTTCTAGTCCTCTTCGTTCTAATGCCGAAAACTACCTTCTTTGATTATTTTCTATGGTATTCTTCAACTACTTCCACTGTTTGAAAATTTTGACGCTTGTAAGGTTGATGGGAATTTTCACGAACTTATTTCCTCCAAATGCATCCATATTTTATGTTAAAATATATGGTGAATAGGTTTCATAAATACTCAAAAAGTGAAATGAAAGTGAAAATTATGTTGTGAAAGGAAAGAAGAAACACACAATATTGTATTATTGTAATGATTTCTCTCCTTCAAGCTAATTGCTCTAAATGGGGCTAGGGTTTTGAAAAGCTTGAAAATGTGTCTAGGTTTTTTAAAGAACTTAAAATTTTCGTCAGGGCTTTGAGGATTATAGTAAGCTATAGTTTTTATAAACTTGGGAGTGTAAGGATTAAAAGATTGTGGTGATGAATTGGTAATAGAGAAAATTTTAGAAGATTATGACAATGAAGTAATCAATTGTAGTGATGAAATGTGAATGAATTAGGGGTGAAAGGAGGAGGAAAGGGAAAAAGATAGAGAGTGAAAGGAAAATGGAGGGGGGTGTTGTGTCCCTAAAATACCTAACCTGTCTAACTGCCTCTAAGAGAGGCAGTTAATCTATGCTAAGAGGGATGATTATATGGGAGAAGGCACAATCGATGAACGGGACGGGCAAAACAATCATGTTGCTAACCTCCTAAAATTAAGGTGGTTAAGTGAGCGAGAAAAAAATAATAAAAACTAATCAACACCATGTGAGTGTGTGTGTGTAGTTGTGTGCAAATGAACGTCGTCTTTAAATCGACAGAAAACAATCCAAACCGACTAAATCGAACTTTTAAAATGACCAAACCTAATCGTCCAAACCAATGGTGTTTGGTTCACTTCGGTTCACAAATTTTCAAATCGAGGGGTAACGTTTTAGTTTGCAGTTTGACCTTCAAGCCAAACTAAACCGAACTGTGCTCACCCGTACCTTTTACCACCACACCATCGCCCCCTTCCCCCTAGTTTTATTATTCAATTGCTAAGCAGTTCAAGTCTATTCCAAGCCTTCACGAGGTTTTTACAGGCTCACTGTTCTCATAGCTAAGAAGTTGAAGTCACTTCCAAGCCTTCACGAAGTTCTTAGGCAGCTCAATGTTGGCATATGTTAGGGGTTCCTATCATTTTGGAGCACGGGCGAATCAAGGAAATGTAATCGGGAGGGGAAAAAAAAGGTCATAAGAAAAAATTGATGGCTAACATAAAAGAATTGGCGTCACTATTGAATATGTTAAGTGCAAAATAGATTACTCAATTTGACTACTAATCGTATAATTCTACTATTCATAATGATTTATTTAAGTTGCTACAGTAGTCAACAACAATTACTAATTGTATTGAGGACAATAGTCACATTTAAGTTAACATACTATAAGAATTTAAAGAAAAAGAACTAACATTGATGTCTTCGTGTTTCTTTGTAATCTGAAGATATGAAATTTGAAATAATGAATATGGAATAAGGGAATAAGAAAAACAAAGATTATGATGGTCGGTGATACAACAACTCAAAAACACAATAAAATAAAATCCTAAGACATTAATTTTACAATATAATGATATTTTTATAAATAGTTTAAATACTATTACTCATTATTCGAAAATTGAAAAAGAATTTTCCAAAATTGGGGGGGGGGGGCGCCTTGGCCCCCACCCCCCCCCCCCCCGGTCATGGGGTGGCTCCGCCCCTGTTTTGGAGGTTCCTCTCTTGTTCTAACAATGCCCAGATGAGGGTATACCTTGCGCTTGAGTGTAAGCACTTGTTTATGTTTAGCATACTGCCCTAGTCTGTCTCCCTCGGATTACAAGCTTCAACGATGTTCGTTCGCCCTTCGGGGTAATTTCGTCCTGGTAAGATGGTCCCGAATCATTTACGTGTAAGCGCTTTATTTTCGCCCCTCAAAGAGTTCGTCCTCAAGTGAAGTTATCCTAGTGCCTCTCGCAAGTAATCCTAATAGTGTAACTTGTTCATCCTTGGATAAGTTCGAATAAGATTGTGAGAAAGAGTGAACACCTAGAGCTCTACAATTGTCATTATAACGATGCAAGCACAACTATCCAGTTATTCTTAATGTCAAAGTTGTAACGACTTTTACCAAAGCAATGTCAACTTTTGCGGGCTTCAATGTGCAGTACATTGTGTTTTCATGCAGGTCTTCATTGAAATTTTACCAATGAAGGTGCGAATTAATTTAGGTAGTTCATAATAAAGGCCACCATAAACGGCCATTGGGTGCCCCGAGTATCGATGCCCAAGCCTTCCAAAACAGCAGGAGGAGAAGCAAAGAGTTGAAAGCCAGTCGTGGGTCTCTTACTACGACCACGACAAACGATTTCAGTTCGTTCCAATCCCGCATTGCCAAACCCCTCATTAGTAACTTGTGAATCAGCAGATCTCAACTTGTCTGCATATAATCAGCAGATCTCAGTTCGTTCCAATCCCATTGCCAAACCCCCTAGTAATCAGCATCTCAAGAGCATCCTGACTACCATTTTTCGATATCCTTCCTCCAAAGCAAGTCTGCCGTGCCAAATGGTCCAGAAATCTGCAATACGGCTGCATATAGCCAACCAAGCACTTCCTCTACTTGTCCCTAACTAATCCACCTGAGCCAGCAGTAGTAATGAGATACAATAAACTTTCCTTTGGCAAAACCTTTCTTAACTTGAATGGATTCTTGCCGTTTTACGCTACAACATTAACTGAAATTTGATGTTGTAGCATTAAATCATATCAACACAAATTTGGGTTTGTGTTCTTTTCATCATTCGTAGTGCGCACTTCCTCCAAAGCAAATTGAGGCACACGGATCTTGTATTATAGGATAAGATATTCCCGGGAGTGCAGAATGCAGAATGATCAAACATTGCATTCTCTCAATTAAAGTAAGCATACATTTATGCCATACACTTTGGTATAATGTTTCCAAAATCCTAGTAGTATCCATAGTTCAGGAGCCATGCGGTACTAAATACAAATTTCTCTGTTAATTTGCTTAGACGATGTCAAAATTGGAAAAGCCCAGCAATTTATGGGGTCGCCTCTCAAGACAAAAGTATCACCAGTCGTAACTGCTATAGTCATATCTTATCGCCATCAAGATTGAAGTCCAAGCAACCTTAATAACTGCATGTTGAGCAACACCCGAACTACATACTGGAAGTGTTTCTGGCACTCTCTTTTACCATGGTCTTCACAAAGAGTTCCCCTGCTCTGTATGAGGATCGAACCTGGAAAGTTCAAGATGACATTACTGAAGATGTTTTCGAGATCATGTAAAACAATGAATGAGGAGATATTTAAGTTCATCCTGATTTGGCCCTGCATGATTTTCTGTCATTGAAATCGGGTCAACCATGATTTACAATGAAGTTACTATGAAACTCGAGATATTAATTTCACAAAATCTATATATCTTGTTTACCATTCAGCACGCCTACACATATTGTCTCCGTAGCTAATAAGCAGCAAATATAATCATCAATCATCTTTCTGTAAAATCAAAAAGGAACTTACCAGGGGTCCACTGGCTACATAACGGAAACCGATAGACTCTCCATAACTTTTCCAGAAGGCGAATTTCTCTGGTGTAACGTACTCTTTCACAGTCAAGTGCAACGGAGTCGGCTGTACAAATAGAACATAGTAAAACATATGCAGCTACAAAGAATAGGCCAAGGCAGCATGGTTAGCTGCCTCGGGCACAAGCTTATGTAAATCTTGTGAACCTTAAGAGTTACTATGGGAACACGAACAACATAGTCCAACTGAAGACAAGGCTATTTATGTTCCCTACCCTGATGGACTGCTTTTGAGCTGAACTTCAGACAAACTGTTAATCACGTTAAAATTGCGATCCTCACTGAGGGTGAGCTTGGTGCATAGGTTGCTCCATTCTGACCTGGAGGATGTAGCTTCGAAGCACACAACAGGTTCTCCCCAAAAGTGGGTTAAGAGTGTGTACATCAACCCTCCCAGACCCCACAATGGAGGGCGCCATGTACACCGGGGCCACCTTTTCGTTACTAAAGGACAGATAATATATTAGCTAGATGAAGCCACTGTGGGCCATACCAAAATTTTCCATGCAGACCAACTCTGAAGTCGGGATCTGTTTAACTCCCATTAGAGGAAGACAGCTACATACAACAGCAACACAAGAGCAGGAACAGAAAGTACTTTGCAGATCAGCTCACCTGTAAATACTGTCCCAGAGTCAAAATATCAACGTGTATAGCCCTCAGATCAGCCATGGTTGCCTTTAGCTCATCATCAGATTCTCCAAGTCCCAACATAATAGATGACTTTGTTATCATCCCCTCCTTACTGAGCTTTGCATGTTTTAAAACGGATAAGCTCTGCTCATACCTACATCGAAATATGATAGCAGTCAATTATTAGAAACATGTTCATAAAAGAGAACTAGACCTTACCACAAAAGCAGACATTGAATTCCGGATAAAAACAGACATATAATTCACACATTGTAGTAGCTGCATAAAGGTGCTTAGAAAAACTGTCGAGCACTGAAATGCAATCGATAGCACAAAAATGGCAAAGAGCTAAGGGCCTCCCTGTAGTTTGCCCTATTCGGCATCCAAATCCCTATAGTTCGAGAGTTTGCTACATGACTCCGTATACGTCAATAGGAATTTCAACTGAGACACAATGTCAGTATGAGCGAACAAAGAAAAAACTACCATCATTTTCTTCAGCTCTCTTCTCCTTCTCTCTACCAAACCCTTACCACGTTCATCCGTGAAAGTTCTCTCCACCTCTCACCTCTTCTTAAAGTAGAAAACTACAAGTTTCAGGATTAAAAATGGCAAGGATAGTGCTATGAAAGACTAGAATGGTGACGTTGATGATTCATCCATATTCTGAGTAGCATCTCTTGCTTCAGACACAGAGAGTGAGTCTGAATCCACACCTTTTTTTTCTAGTTCTACTAAATCTACATCATCATTGTCACTAATGCATGTTCAACTGCTAAAATGGTTTGAATTTAGTCCCATCCTATAGACACTGCAAAAAGTGCAACACATAATGATAATACATCCACTTCTTCAGTTTTTATAGCCCTTTAGGTGGCATACCACCCAAAACCTGGCACATACATCGAGACTGAGTTTATATCACAACCTTAACAGCTCTTTCAACACTATCCAGGAGTATAGCACAAAGCTCAATAAGGTCACAACTCTGACTTTATACCTACTGGTCGATCACTTTGCACCCTTACTCTGGTGTATTGACCATGTCATGTTTGACAAACCTTCTCTGCCAAGAAGCCCTAAACCTTCTGTACACTATTCAGTTATCCAAGAAAGATCATCAAGTACACTCTTAGAGCTGGACTGTTTAAATTAGCACCATATAAAGTAAAATCAGTCCAATGCAGTCCTAAACTTGACTACCTGAACTCTCAGGCATGAATCATGCAAATAAATCAGTTTATCCTTTATTGCAACTCTGACCATCTTATACCGCCTGTTTGGTTAATAAACAAAATGCCAAGAAAAAGACGTTATTAAATCGTAAGAAAAAGATTGAGTAGAGATAGTTTTCTGAGAAGAACCTAAGCTGAATGGAGACACTTACATAATAAAAATCGATCATTTAAACTGAACATTCTAAAATAAGAGGCAATAGAGCAAAAAAATTCGATAACGCTAGTTGGCACCATTAATATGTGTCTAACGTGCTCATTAGGCATCTAAAATGGAGGCAGTACCATGTACTAACTAAACGATGAGCAAAATTACATTCAAAGTTTGTAAGGGAATAGAAAAGCATAATAAACAAATTGAGTACATTCTTCAGTAAGCCAAGAGACAGCTTGCTTTCAAGGATATGCTCCTGATAACTTTATAAACGAATGATTCAAATTTCTGCATTAATGAACCACAGCTCATAAAAAAATTGTTGACAATAATTAAAACCATAGTGAGAAACAAAAGAAGTATGAAGTGTTTGCTGAAATGAAAAGCAAAAAATGCGACTTCTCTACAACTCACCCAGCCCGTGGATCTCTTACGATTCGCTGCAAGCGTTTCACAGTCTCAATGTTGTGGGCAAAAACATCTAAACCGGAGTGTACCAGAGTCGATACAGAATTTAAGTCTCCCCGAAAGTCAGAAGTCAAACATTCAACCATGATATCGGGCTTAAGTTTCTGCCGAAGAGTTGAAAAGATGCAAAACCATGAGTTAATATTTGTAGACCTCCAAAATTAAGTAGACAATAAGTCCCTCATTCAACGAGCTGCATATACCTTCATAGCTTTGACGGTTTCAGCAAAGTGGCCACTCCCACCATCAGGTATGTCATCCCGATCAACACTAGTTAGAACAATATAATCCACACTACAAAATAAGACCGTAAAATATGTTATTTATTGCATACAAAGAAATAAACCTAAACAAAGTTGAACTGGAAGATAAGTAAAGGACGATACAGCACCCTCCATCTGTTTAGAAGCATTTCTAAAAAATAAAACACTTTACAGCCATTTAATAGGAGACTAGGAGTTCGTAAAGCTATGTGGCTGACAATTGGATTACTTGGAAATTGTAGGCCATGTTTCTGGTTGTGTTTTCAAATACAAAAACAAACCGTATTCATACAAATGGCAGCAGATTTTGTTTCCCAAGATTTCAAAGACATTCTTCAACAGTCGATTTCAGAGAACACCTAACAGATAGGTCCCCGTTCTTCAAAAACACTAAAAAAACATTTTCAGTTACTGTTTGCAGGGACAAAGGATAAGGCGGTGCCAAAGGAGAGAGAAAACTTCAATCTCACTGTCCCTCACTTTTCACAACCCCAGTAACCCCAGAAAATCCGGCCACACCACTCCACAGCAACCATCCAACAATCACCGACCACCACTGAATAACCTAAAACCAACTCCCCAACCGTCGCACACCACCCACCAACCAACAACCACCTCTGAACAGCCGACAGCCACCACATAACCACCTCCCTAATCATCACAGCATCACCCACCAATCAACAACAACCGCCCCAGCACCACAGCGTTGCAGCACCGCATATGAAAAACCACCACTAGACAAACTACAACCACCAAAATATCATCGGAGCCACCAACTGACACCTCCCAACCATCGCAGCACCACCACCCGCTACACAAGCAACAAGACACACTGTTCATTGACCTCTCTCACGCACATAAAAAGGAGTGTGCGCAGAAATATAGAAATCGATCCACAACTTCTATAGATTATCGAGTCTCAATTGAGATTCGACTGATTTCTGCAATGTAAAGATGGTTGAATTGGAACCTCCGGCATACGGTGAACTCTGTGTTGGCTACCTTGTCGACCATCGTCCACCATGGCAACTAATGGTGGCGGAATTGGTGGTAGTGTTCATGGAGCCAATAGTTGGTGGTAGTAGTCACGGTGGAGTCAATTGGCTGGATTGGTGTCTCACAGGTGATTATTATGGGTTTGATGTCGATTTCGGGTGACGACAGTGACTGTCTTAGTGGTGTGGTAGCTGCCTTGGGCTGATTGTGCCACTCATGGTAGGGGTGGTGGGGGTTTGGTTGAGGGAGGACAAGAGGGCGAGAGAGAATCTGAGGAGGAGACGAGACGCTAAATGGAGAGTTAAAGTCTGAAAACTGGTCAAAAGTGGCCAGAAAGTGAGTGAAGTTAATGGTCAGCTCTGCAATTCCGTTGAAAACAGCAGGCAAATAAGTCATTACATTCTAAAAACTAAGGGCATGAAAGGCATAAAACTTTGAAAAACGATCCAAAATACTATAAACTAAAAGGGATGAAAATATTTCCTGAAAACAATTACCATACAATATTACCAAAAAAGGACTCCTTAATAGCACCTTCTTCAAAGAAGTAACCATACATTCACAAACAGTGCCTTGAAAAACAAGGACGACAGGAATAAATAACAAAAAAACTCATAGGCAAATTATAGATGTGGTGCCATACAGGGCCGCAATATATCATATGTTAGATTACAAATGGTATGAAGTAAGAGAGGTGAATGGAGGTGGCGAAACATGGCTAATGCGTGCAACATCGGCAAATGACTGATTAAATAACAAGCAAATGAGAGCTAAATGCTGCTAGAGCTGAGACAAGAGAGAAGAACGGGCAGAAAATAATCAATTCATATTTCAGTCATACAGTTAATGCATTCTACACCTCTCATACTTACTGATTTGATAGAACCTTGTAGAAATTTGTGGTTTGAAAAATTGTGATCCTTTCCTTCGTTTTCTGGATAGCATGCATGCATAAATTGACGATGCTGCAGGCATTAGCCATGCAAAGTCTTACCCCCTCCATTCACCTCATCTTACTAAATACAAGTTCATTTCTCAAGTATGACATATTGCAGTTTCTTAAGTGATCCAATTGTCGATTACATTACTTTACAAACTTTCAGGCTCCTATTAAATGGCTCTAGAGTATTTTATCTTGTTGAAATGATTCTATAGCAAATATAGAATGCTGTATTGTCCCTTTACTTATCTTCCAGATCAACTTTAGTAGGATGCAGCATGTAAATATGAACTTTGGATATCCAAGATTAACAGTTACAGAGCTCACATTGATAGTTGGACCACACACACACACACATTATAAGCAGTTGTTTTTGGACGTACCCCCAACTGGCGATAGCCTTGGCAGTGTTCTCGGGTTCCATGGGATCAGGGGGTGCAGGGTTCCTGCTGGTTTTCACTGCACAAAACCGACAGCCACGCGTGCAGGTATCCCCAAGAAGCATAATTGTCGCGGTAGCAATGCCATCCCCACCTCCATTCCAACACTGGCCAAAAGAATTCCATATACAGGTTAAAAGAGCTTGAATCACCAGACATCGATAAGAAATGCTAATAAATCTTGAATTAAACACAAAAGCCAACAAGTAACTCTTAACGTATCACACAAATTCAGCCAAGGATAGTGCAGCTTAAATCTTGGCTAAGCTCTAGGATCTTGACAGCCCTCGAAGCAAAAAATAAGCTTGGTTTCATTGACAAAACCATCAAAAAACCCGCTGCCGACTCTGCTGAATTCTCCTCTTGGTCACGCTGCAACTCCATGGTCACTTCTTGGCTTATTCACTCCACAATTCCTGCTATTGCCAATAGCATTCTTTGGACAACTATTGCTAGTGACGTATGGGTTGATCTTCATGATCGATTTTCTCAAAAAAATGCTCCCCGCACTTTGAGATACGGCGAGCCATCTCCAACAATGCGCAAAATACAGATTCAGTTTCTACATATTATACCACCCTCAAGGCCTACAGTGACGAACTCTCTTCGTATCGAACACCACCCACTTGCACATGTGGTGCCATGAAAACCCACACTGATTTTCTTGAGAGCGATGCTCTCATGGATTTTTTACAAGGACTTAATGAGTCATATGCCTCTGTACGAAGTCAAATTCTACTGATGGATCCCCTTCCATCCATGGCAAAAGCCTATTCCTTGATCTTACAAGAAGAGAGACAACGCTCACTTCACGATTCTCGACAAATTTTACCTTCTCCAGCAGCGATGGCTACAACTCACAAGCCACCAAATTCTTCTTCTCGTCCAACTGCTCGGCAAGACAACAGTAACCGTCCTCGCTACCACTGTAACTACTGCGACATGGATGGTCATTCAGATAGTCGCTGCTTCAAACAACATGGCTATCCCCCTCGGACTAATGATAATGGCTCAAACCGTGGTAGCCGATCCCATTATCAATCAGTAACTCGTGGTCCTACACGACAAGCATCTCGCGGTTCAGCTCCTATTTTTGGGAATCCCTCTCAGTCTAATGCTGTGGCATATGACGAACCCACATCAAGCGTTAATGCTCCATCACTCACTGCTGATCAAATCCAGCAACTTCTGATGTTGCTCCCTACTGGTAATCCACATCCATTAGCTAATGTTGCAGGTACATCTTTTTCCTTCTCTACCTCATCTACTCACCCATTATGGATTATCGATACTAGAGCAACTGATCATATGGTTTCAGATATCACATTTTTTTCCTCTCGTACACCATCATCTTCATTTATTCGTTTACCTAATGGGTCTCATGTTCCTGTCACTGGAATTGGTAGTGTCCCTTTATTCCCCAACCTCACTCTTCCTGATGTTCTACATGTTCCTTCATTCCACTTCAATTTGTTGTCTATTAGTAAATTAACCGCTCAATCTCCTTACATTGTCACCTTTTTTCATGACTCTTGTACTTTTCAGGACCCACAGATGAAGATGATTTTGGCAACGGGTAAACGGCGCGGTGGTCTTTACTTCTTGGACTTATCTCCATCTATGGCATCTACAACGCTTCCTGGCTCACACTTCGATCTATGGCATTGGCGTCTTGGTCATCCCGCTTTTTCTCTCTCCCCCAAACTCACAGCATTAGATATTACTATTTCCATTTCAAATAAATGTACTTGCACTGTATGCCCAGTTGCCAAACAAACTCGATTACCTTTTCCAACTAGTACGATTAGTACAAAGTTCTGTTTTGAGTTAATTCATATTGACATTTGGGGCCTTTACCGCACAGCCTCTTTATCTGGTGCACATTATTTTCTCACTATTGTTGATGATTTTTCTCGTAGCACATGGGTTTATTTATTGAATCATAAAACTGAAGCCAATAGTCTAATCCATTATTTTTTCACTATGGCCAAAACCCAATTTGACGCTTCCATTTGCCAAGTTCGCTCAGATAATGCTCGCGAATTTTTTAACAAAGATACTTATCAATTCTCCATTCTTTAGGTGTCAATCAACAATCTAGTTGTGTTTCTACTCCTCAACAAAATGGTGTTGTGGAGCGTAAACATCGTCACCTCCTAAACATTGCTCGAGCATTACGATTCCAAGCTAACTTACCATTACAATTTTGGGTAGAATGTGTCCTTACTGCAGCCTACCTTATAAATCGTCTACCATCTCCTATCCTAAAATATAAAACCCCTCATGAAATTCTTTTCCAAAAACAACCTAATGTATCACATCTTAAAGTTTTTGGTTGTCTTTGTTTTGCTCGTAACACTAATATTTCCCACAAATTTGACAAACGTGCTTCTCCTGCCATTTTTGTGGGATATCCCTATGGTCAAAAAGGTTTTAAAGTCTATGACTTATTCACCAAGACCATTTATGTTACGCGTGACATTGTCTTTCATGAGACCATTTTTCCTTACCATATCCATCATTCTCCCACCCTCTCTTCTTCTTCCGTTTTTCCTTTACCTCCAGCTGAAACAAAGTCACCTTCTCCCAGACCCACCTCTCCTATTCTTAACCAACTACCTGTTACACCTTCTCCTCTTTCCCCACCTAGTGATACACATTCCACTCCTATGTCTCCTGCTCCTAATGACCCTGTTATATCCATTGGTAGACCTCTTCGAACTCATAAACCACCAAGTTATCTCAAAGATTACTATGTGTCTATTGCCCGTTCTAATTCATCTTCGTCTACTAGACAAGGTACATGTCATCCTCTTGCTTTTTCCTTGAGCTATCATCGTTTTTCTTTACCTCATAAAGCTTTTCTTGCTGCCTTAACTGTTACTAATGAGCCAACTAGTTTCCACCAGGCCATGAAATTTTAGGAATGGCGAGATGCAATGCAATCCGAAATTGTTGCCTTGACCAAAAACAATACTTGGTCACTTGTTCCTCTACCTCCTGGTAAGACAGCCATTGGGTCTAAATGGGTTTTCAAGATTAAACGTCGAGCTGATGGATCTATTGAACGCTACAAGGCTCGTCTTGTTGCTAAAGGCTACACACAAATTGAGGGAATTGATTACCATGACACCTTTGCACCTGTTGCCAAACATGTCACTATTCGTGTTCTTCTCACTATTGATGTTGCACGTCATTGGCCAATTCATCAGTTGGATGTCCATAATGCTTTCTTACATGGAGACCTTGCTGAAGATGTATACATGACTCCACCACCTGGTTATCGACGCAAAGGGGACCATCTTGTTTGCAAGCTCCAAAAGTCCCTCTACGGTCTCAAACAGGCTCCTCGCAATTGGTTTTCTAAATTTTCTAATGCTCTCCTGAGCCTTGGCTTCATCCAGTCAAAAGCTGACTACTCTTTATTTATTCTTCGTCAACAAGGTGCTTCAGTTTTTGTTCTTGTTTACGTTGATGACATTCTTATAACAGGTTCAAATGTCACTTTACTTCAATCTATCAAAGCTCGTCTCTGCGGCCAATTTCATACAAAGGACTTAGGTTCTTTGAAATATTTCTTGGGCATCGAAGTTGCACGCTCATCTCGTGGTCTATATCTCTGTCAACGCAAGTATACCCTCGACATCCTTGATGACTGTGGCCTCACTGGTGCTCGCCCATCCGAGTTTCCCATGGAACAAAACTTAAAACTTTCAAATTCAACAGGAGCCATACTCTCTGATCCATCTCCGTATAGAAGACTGGTTGGTCGCCTAATCTACCTTACTGTCACTCGTCCTGATATTGTTCACACTGTCAATATATTAAGTCAGTTCATGCATCAACCTCGGCAACCTCATCTTGATGCTGCCCATCGTTTAATACACTATTTGAAGGGTTCTCCCGGCCAAGGCATTTTTCTTCATAGCCAGTCTGATCTTGCATTAAAAGCCTTTTGTGACTCTGACTGGGCAAGCTGCCCCATGACTCGACGTTCCACAACAGGATATTGCATTTTCCTTGGTTCGAGTCCCATTTCTTGGAAGACAGAGAAGCAAACAACTGTTTCACGATCATCTGCTGAAGCTGAATATCGTTCTATGGCTGTTGCAACATGTGAACTTACATGGCTTTCATTTCTCTTACGAGATCTTGGCATGCCTTTGACAACTCCAGTACCCCTTTATTGTGATAATCAAGCTGCTCTACACATTGCTGCCAACCCTGTTTTTCATGAATGTACTAAACATATTGAGATCGATTGCCATGTCGTTCTTGAAAAATTGCTCAAGGGTTTGATCCGCACCATTAAAATTTCTTCTCATGATCAACTTGCTGATTTGTTTACAAAGTCTCTTGGTCGTGATCAATTTCAGTATTTAAAATCCAAGTTGGGCATTTGTGATCTTCATGCTCCAACTTGAGGGGGAGTCTTAACGTATCACACAAATTCAGCCAAGGATAGTGCAGCTTAAATCTTGGCTAAGCTCTAGGATCTTGACAGCCCAGAATCATGACCTCCATGATCTATTACCTTTCCTCTTGTACAAGCTTAAGTTTTGGGCTTAGTTCTAGCATTGTCATATGTATAGCTTAATTTTAGGCCTTAGTTTTGTTCTTTGGTGTATATAAATACAGCTACATGTAAATGACAAAGATATATCCCAGAAATCAATACCATTTTAACAGTAACTGCAATTGGTAAGAGACATAGTTGGAGGAGGAAAGAAGAGGAACGAGGTAAGAGTACCTCGCCAATGTTGGGGCACTGGGCTTCCTCGCAGACGGTGTTGAGCTTGAGACGGGACAAGGAGTGCTTCACCTCCTCGTATCCGTCTCCTTGCGGGGCTCTCTGCCGCAGCCACCCGGGCTTCTTCACGCTCGGATCTCTCCCCGTGTAAGGCCCCATTCCCCCCGGATACGGCGTCGACGAATTGGTTCCGCTATCATTCTTTAATGTAGAAGTAGATGAAGAAGAAGAAGAGGAGGAGGAGGAGAAAGCCGCTGCTGATTCGCACCTGATAACAAAACAAGGTCTGGGGCAAGAGAAGCTATGACTAGGTGTACGAAGACGCGGGGAAAATGGGGTTGATGAGATGGAACAAGAAGGAGAAGGAGAAAGGCAAGGGATGATGGGTGCACTAGGCTTCAACAGCAGCAGCCACTGTTGAATCATCTTTCTTCTCTTTCCCTTCCTTTCCTTTCCTTTCCTTTCCGGCCTCTTTTGCGTTGCGTTATTAATGACCCCAATCAAAATCAACAGCAAGTACTACTCCGCGAGCTATATATATATATATATATATATATATATATATAGAGAGAGAGAGAGAGAGAGAGAGATGCCCCCCCGCCCAGCTCTCCTTCCCTCCCTCCCTCTCTTGATTTCTCCGTCCAAAAGTTTTCAGCTTTGGTTGGTTGTTCGCCTATATTAGTATTAACTAACACCGTTGATGATGGAACTTCACTGGCACTGGCAGGCCGAGCTGGGCCCCAGTTTTGAAAATGGATCTGCCTGGTTGGCCTGGGCCCAGAACCCGACCCATAAGACCCGGGGGGGGGGGGGGGGGCTCATCTACACCATTTTCATTACTAGTCAAGGAGTCAAAAAAGGGGGAATTGGCCACCACCAGTACTAGACTCCTAGTAGTAGCAAAACCTCTTCCGTCCTCCATTCTCACGTTGTTGTTGCTTTGCTCTGGTGCACCGTCATTCGAATTGGACTTGGTGGGTACTGCTACCAGCTGCGTGGTTTCATTCAGTAGTAGTTGTAGAAAAACATGGGGCAAGTCCAGAGCGGCGAGGCTACTGTTGTTGATGATAGTCAAAGCGGTGGGCGGTCTTCATCCTCATCTTCATCTTCCAGCGCACCTTCTGTCTGTGCCAATTCCTCCCCGCCTCCGCCTTCTTTGGAATCCCTCATCTCTGGTTCCTCTCTCTCTCTCTTCCTGCTCTTTTACTCATATTCATAATTCATGATGTATCTTTATTGTTTGGTTTGACCCCAGTTTACTCCTATGAGGATTTTGCATCACTATAAACTTGATTTCCTTGTTACCCGTTAGCAACAAAAGAGGTGTATATAGACCTGTATAACCATCTGATAGTTCCAATTTTGAGTAAATATTCTAAGTCATTGCGAGAGTCTAAGGAGAGTTGATTCACGCAGCTGTCTCCCGACTCAAGCGCAGAGGCTGTTTCCGAGAATCAAACTCATTACCTCCGGCCCACAATGGAGCAACATTAGCGTTCCTAGGCTCACCCTTTAAACTACTTTTTCCTCTTTTATATTTGTTTGATTCTTGGAAGTTAAAAAAGTTAAAGCTAATAGCATGTTTAGCGACAATCTTGCAAAACAAATACACAGGGCAGACTAGAGAGATAAGGGACCCCCCCTACCCTCTGCACACAAGTTTTGCATTTGCGTCTGCGACTTAAAGGAGCAGGAAATCCATTTGAAGGTTATGACTACTGTATTGACAAATTTAGATGTGCAATCGCGCACCTCATGAACAAAAGACAGAAAATATAGTTCAATGAAACCTTCTTACTTGTCTGTCTAAAGGGATTTTTGCCTTGGCTTTCGGTATAGGTTCATTTATTGGTTCTTCTAAGTTATTTAATATAAGTGGGATAGGACGATTGAATGGCTTAAGAGTCACTTAACGGGCAGGAGAGGCCCTTAGGTGTCTATTTGGAGAAAAAGTAATTAAGAGCATCTTCCTGGCCTCCTATCTATTGTAAGTCCCTTTGTGATTGCTGCATGACGATGAAAAAATATATAAGCTTAAAGAGTTAATGTGTATGAAGCAGTCTCACGGACGAACTACAACTTTCTCTCGTAAGACGACATGTCTACTCTTTAACTCAAAGTTTTTGGTCAGGGATAAGATCAATCGAGGTTTAATAACCAATTTGGTGGGCTATTATTTATGGAGGTTTGGATATGATAGGCCATGTTTATAATCATTGGGATAGGAACTACTTGGTTCAGTAAGGTGATTGGCTATCTAATTAGTTCATGGAGGAGTACTAGGAATTGTTTGGGACCGATAAGCCAGTTTTGCTTCGATCATTGGTGTGGTGAAGGTCCTGTGCAGGTGTAGTCTCTAGATTGGTTGATAGGAATGCTCTAATTTGAGATGCATCAATGGTAAACAATCTTCGGTGTGAACCTTGAACTCTATGGATGCTTTCCTTTGCCGAACTCAAAAGTGCTCAACGGCAATCATGAAGATTGATAAGTTTGAATCCCATGTTTATTAGGCTTTATCCTTTAAATTTGCATTAGTTCAACTTCTCTGTTGCACCTCTGAAAGTTGTCTGTATGGAATGAGCTAAAGTTGATGTAATCTATATTAGTGTATGCAAGGAACGAGCATACTAATAATCTACGTTTGGATTGCTCTGTCCTTGAACTCTGGATTTGGTTTTGTTGTTTGGGGACATCGGGTTATGCCTCTTTCGGGTTTTTGTTGCCTTGCAATGGTGGAGAAGTGGCTCTGTGTGGGAGAGGCAAACTGGTTGTCTTTGCTATTATGTTGTCGGGCTGGAACACAGATGGGTGGGGGTTGGCGGGGTAGTGTTGTCATTGGGAGTAGTTATTCACAGTGCAAGTCACTTAAACGTGTAAAAGGGACAGTACTCAGTAGTAGCTTGGAGTGGAACATTGTCAAAGCATCGGCTATTTGGTAGATTCTTCAATTAGTTTCTAACCAGCATGGGGCTTTTTGCACATATTATTGACATCTGCCCCCCTTTCCTATTCTTTTGGAAGTCATTTATAGGCATGTACATCCTTTGCACAAATGAATGTTGTTTCTGTCTCCTTAGTTTCAATGAAGGAAGAAAATATTCTACTTAAAAAGGAGAAAAAGAAATGCCTTATAAAACTATAGCAATTCTCCGCATCCCAGGAAGCAGATAGTTAAACTTAGAAAGGAGCGCAACAATTGACTAATCTTAATATCTCTGATTTGCAGAAGCTGCAGCTTTTGGGAATGATGGTGAGAATGAGGTTGGTTAACTTGAGATTCACAATGGCTTTCAATGCATATTTCGAGATGTTATATTTTGTTTTGTAACTAACTTGGACCACCTCCATTTTAGTCTCTTGATGCGAAGGCTCAGAAAGCATTAGAATGCCCTTGTATAGCTCACCTACGGAGTGGCCCATGTGGCACCCAGTTTTCAGAAGCTTTCCTTTGTTTTCTTAAGAGCACTGCTGAAGAAAAGGTTGGTATTAATCACCTCATGTACAAGATATCATCTGGTTTTTCAAAATGACAAGTTGCGTTCGTTGGTATAAGTTTTATCTGAATTGATGGGGGTTTTATCTGAATCATAAGAGATCAACGTTGTGGTTTAAAGTCCAAAATCGGCCATCGTTCTGGCATAGTTGGTCCAATGGATAGAAATGCGCCTTTTACTACGAACTATATCAGTAACACTGGTTTAGGAGTTTGCCTAATACATATAATTTGCATGTAATTTGCTTCTTTTTTTCTGCTTTTGCAGGGATCAGATTGCGTGCATCCTTTTGTGGCTTTGCAGGGTTGTATCAAAGCTAATCCCACCGCATTTTCAAAGGACGTTTTGGAGGAGGAGGAAGTCGTCAAGAAAGAGGAAAAGCCAACCAAAGAGTACAAAATCATTCCCCCCACTTGGTCCCTTGAATCACCTCCTAGTCCAAAGCCTAAGCTTTAGGAAGATTTTGCCCTGACTTCTTTCGATGCAAACCAAACTCATCTGTGAGATCACCATTTTTACCCCCCGTCTGACCTTCGACCAGTCATCTTTATTTCCTTTTGTGGTCTATGAGACAGTAGAATAACTCTATTCGTTTTCAATTTTTTGGAGTCTCGTGGGCATAGAAACGAATAAAAAGCTTATAATGCAAGAATTGTAGGAGGTAGCTCTTTCATATTAGATGTCATTATTTCCTTATTTTATATGTAGTTCACAATAAAATTTGGAACAACAGTCGAGCACTTTTGATGTAAACACACACAAAACCTCCGATCGTAAACCCGCTACAAGAAGGCAGTACCACATTTTGATTGGGTTTGCACTTTCTGATACTGGTTTGGTAAAACATTCCGACTGAATTAAGTCATAGTTCCCCTATTACAAACTCCATGGCAATGTCCTCATTTTGCACTTTCTAATATGGACTTGCACCTTCGGACTGTACAAACATGCTAAACTTCCCGATCGACTTCATGAAGGGACAGTGAAGTTGAGATTTTTCTTTCACCTTTACTATTTGTGCTGAAATGAAACTTAATGTCACCATCATTATGATCCACTAGAGAGGTCATGTTAGTATTTTGCCAGCACATATTCTACTTAACTTGAGACAAAATTGAAGCAGTAAACAAAATTTTCTGAAACTCAGAGAAGTCCGGTACTCGTCCAGACATGTAGAATCAAGGCGCAGCCTTTGAACCATCTACTGATTCTTCTGAATCTGAGCCATCAACCATCTTCTCTAGAGATTCCATATCCCCAGCTTCTGAAACTGCGTGTATCCTAAGCTTTTCAGCATCTTCGCTGAGATGTTTAGAAAAGCAAGGCAAAGGTTAATATAAAGCACCACGGTAACAGGCATTACGAGTTCTTCAGTTTCCTTTCCTATGCACAACTACAAAATTGAAAAGAAGAAAGTTCAACGACAGGGCTTACTCTGCTACCCCAAATATTTCCTTCACAATAAGAGAGCTATCCCTGGAACAGAACTCTGGCAGCTGGTCCACAACGATACATTAAACCCAATCAGCCAACAAATTTAACAAGAAAACAAGGTTTACTTCAAACTATAACAGGGAACACCGACAAAGACAACCAAGATTAAGATTCTATACCACCAGATTTATCTCAATTAGACAGTGACTCAATGGCCAATTTCTATGTCTGAAACAACTTGAAAACTGATTTACAGCAGATTTTGTGAAAACCAGCTTAAGAAATGGTAAACATAATTTAGAACGGCTGGTTGAAAGAAAAGTTAACATAAGAATTAGGTTCACGGGAATGGTTAGTAGAGAAGCCAGAGAGCTAGCCAATTGTAGTTATACTGAGAACTAACAGACCATAGATCAATACAGAACATCTATTCAAACCGTTGCTTCACAAGCCGACTAGATCAATAACAATATTTAGTAGGACCGAATATTCATAGCAGAATGCAATAACCAACAGCTGAAAATTAATGTACTTGAGGCAATAGTCTCTTACCTCAGATAGATAATAAATCTTTCCAAAAAGAGCTTGGACAGCAAGTTTTCTTTTGAAACCCCTTTCAGAATATCCCGACATATCCATAACAACCGGACCTGAAACGTCAGCAGATTAATGGTCAGCAATCTTCAGTGGTCTGCTAATCTGCTTCCTTTCAGCAGGTCCCTCTTGTCCAGCAAACTAAATAAATATCGTGACACAACAGCATATACAAGACGAGGTACTCCACATGCAGGCACAAAAGCAAACAAAAGCCTCATTTTTCTGCACTAAACTCAAATAATAGGCATTCTTTCTGCCTTGCCAGTGTATTGCTTATCTTCTAGAAACTGACAAGACAAAAGAAATACTGAATCTGATTCAAGGCCTAATTCACTGAGGAAGATAACCTTGCTTTTATGTGTTAAATTCTTCAAACATTTGCTAGTTTCGTGAACATCAAATTACTTTAGTCGGGCATGCTCCCGTTGTACATGTGTTAAGAGGTCCAACCAAGCACAGGCCTTCCTACTTCCACTATTGATACATGTTTAGGTAATTTGCAAAAGATGTGGATTAACACATAGTTGTACTATGAATCACCTTTGTCTTTCACAATTCGTCTTGAGATTTCATTAACAATCTCAGCTACTTGAGAATCATCCACCAAAGATGCTTTCCTGAGCTGGATCAAGTTTGCAACGAACTCTGGGTTGAAGGGCTTTTCGTTCAATGCATAACGTATGTATTTGCGTAAAATCTCCTCCATGTTAAAACCTGTCTGGATATGCATCAACAATGTTTACAAACTTTAGTAGCCTAACAAAAACTATAGACGATAATTAGACAAACAACAAAAACATGCGAGTTCAGAAATGTAACCGGTGAAACAATTTTCTGAATCACTCAGTGGAAAATATTTCAAAGACAATTTTTAACTCCATGTGTTGCGAATTTCAACAAAGTGGCACTTTCCCCAGCTCAACTTAGCATATAACTTATTGCAGCAGTAGTCCAGCAAACCAGTTGTGTGCCTTTTACAAGTAAGGACGCAAGCGAGAGGCCACGACGTTGTGAATAGACGTAAATTTCAACATTCCAATTAAACCCCAAACTTGACAACTACAGCAAAGTGTCCTTCTATTCTTTCCCTTTATCCAGTAGGCACTTCCCCGGACAGACGCATAAAGCTAAGCGGAAACAGAAGTTGAACCCTAACATAGCAATATCAACCAAACTCTTTACACAGTTATGTAGAGGATATCTGAGAAAGTCTGGAAATGGATTAACATGGCTTTATGATGAACCTATGTAATGTCTTGATTATAAGAAGCACTATGGTATATATATGAAAAACCAGAAAGCAACAATATTCTAACTATGACACACAAGTCCAAAAGAAAAATTGTCTGCGAATAGCTTACAACATGTCAACATTGTAGATGGACGAAATTAACACCCTTAACAGAGCTGCACTTGTCAGGGAAACAATGTAAGAGAACAGGTTAAATGCAAAGATGTCATATGCATCTAACCTTCTGTACCAGTTCCATCAAAGCTGATTGTTGTACTCCATTTCCTTTTTCAAACAACTCGTCCATTGATTTGCATAGAAGGGCATTTTTATTTACCTGAATAAGATTTCCCCTGATAAGTTGCTAAAAAGCTAATCATACATCAAAAGTAACCAGGAATTAATGGTAAAGCATAAAAATACATAAATAAGGAGGGCAAGTGTAGTTAGAAAAAATGAGTAACTTCAGATCTAACCATTTTAAAAAGGTACAGAATGCAAACAATCTACCACATCTAAGTGAAAGAATGTCAAACCAAAAAAAACATCTGAAAGAACAACGTCCATGCCAAAGCCGACTTGATCTACAACATATTTATGGACTCATAGTAGTGCTAGCGGTTCTTTCAACTATGCAGAAAGTCCATCAATATTCTTTTTTACATTAAGTATCAAAAAAACAAAAAACCAGTGATTGGACTTGACACATCGTAACTTACAAGGAATGAACTGTTACTGGTTGCAGTAGACACTTACATATCTTGTACACATGAGTAAGTACAAGAAATAACCTGTTACTAAGGACTCTCCTGTATTACTAGGAGTCAGAATTTAATTAGAAAATTTTGATAGACTGTTAAACCTAATACAGAGCATCTAGGACAAATTCAATCCCCATGGACATAGCTAAAGCTCGACTCTTAGAAATCTTAAGTTACTTAGTGATACTCATATTGTAGCAAAAGAAACCTTTCCTTGCCATAAAATATCTGCAAATGGTCCTTTTCCCTAGGTGCTCATCTTGCATCAACTTTTAGTTTAATGTTTTCATCAAAAGTGAATTTAGATGCTGAATTTAAATTAGCACGAAGTTTAGAATCCCTTCATTAGAAAAATCCTTGGATTTTAAAATCTCAAAATTTGCAGAGTTTAATGTTTGGCAACATTCATGGATGTATATTGTATAACATTATTGGCTATGAAATAAATAAAGTATCAATGAATTGTTGAATAAAAGACAAAAAAGTAGAAAGTAATGTCACACAAAATAAGGCTTGAATTGTGGAAGGTTAGTTCTCATGTGGATTTGTAAAAATACTAGTACAGAGTGGTGGTTTCAAATCGGGCTTTTGGCCTCCCAAATCCCTCTGTCAAATCCCTTGTACGATTTCCCAAATTCTCTTTTGCAGTTACCAAACAATGGATTTCATTCAAGGTACTTTCAAACCCTTACTCAAATTGAAATTCCCAGTTGAAATTCCTCATCCAAACACACTCTAAGTGGATATGGTTCTTGGCATCCTATCCTTTAGATAACATATACATACATGTGCGTGTGTGTGTGTGTGTGAAGACCCACTCTAGCCTTAAATGTGATCAAAACCGGGAGCACGCAACCCTAATATTACCATGACAGGAAGACAGTTTAACCTAATATTACCATGACGGGAAGACAATTTAACCACAAATGACTAGACGATTGTTAGGTATCTCCCACAGAAAGGTCTCACTCTGCTCACTTTAATGAATACACTCTTCATCGTCTTTCCCAACATTTGACCTTGAGTTCTATACTGAATAAGTGTGAAATTTGGGGAATTGGAAACAGAAAATTTAGCCTGAAACCTTCAGTAAGTCATCTAGAGCTACTTCAACCTTCATAACCAAAAAGACATTCGAAAGAAGCCCATCTAATTGTTCCACCGTTCAAGCTACAAATAATTAGGAAGTCAACAATTCTTACATTATTAACATCCCTTTATGGCCCCTTCACTTAGATTTTCCAATCTAAGCACGTTCTTGCTATTTAGTCCTCTGCTCGAGTATTTCAAGAATTGCATCGCTTGCAACCTTGCCGTACGATTATCACTATTGGCTCATAAAAGCATTTTCAAAAAGTGCTAACAATAAAGTAGGTGCCTTTAACGATCTTATCATCTAAGATTACCACAAAGTTGTAGCTATAGCAGTCTGTAGCTAGGACAGCTGATTTCAACTTATCCTTCCTTCCACTCGTGAGTCTCTAATTTGTTCCAAGTAGTGCTTTAAAATTTTGATTCTGAATAACAATCAATAAAGTCAAATTTATGATGGAAAATATAAGAGTTTCACCTTGATACCAATCTGATGGAGGAACGGTGGGTTCTGCAGATTTCAATCTCCTAGAAACTATGATACCAAGCAGCAGTACACGTCACGGCGCTGTTTACAGTTAATTGCTGGCTAAATTTCTTCTTGCTTCGTGATCACTTGAACAACTAACAAACTCTAAGAACCTAACCTCTTTGTTGCTCAGGGAAGTCCCAACCTAGGATAAACAAATGTCTGGGGGAAATCCAATAAATGTAGCAGGAAACTCCGGACAAAGCGACGTAAGAGGATGTATGCTAACTAACTGTCAGCATGTGATGCAGCAGGTGTAAGCTGAAAAGAGGGTTCTTCAGAGTGTTACCTGATTTGACGTTCGCTTTGGTATGTTGTACAGGGTTCGTCGATTTGCCAGTGCATAGTATGTGAGGTAGGCTTAGTCGGTTCGCTATTTGGGGTAACAGTTCCCGGAGAACCACTTCTTTGGTTCCCTTTGGCAGGATACATACATTGTTTTGTTTATTTATGTATCGACATTTATATACATCACTTTGCTTGCCAATAGAGGTGAGGGGAAGAAGGGAGATGTAACATCTATTAACTACTGTTGTCTGACTTCTGCATACTGAGTTTATTAAAACACGAACATTACGATATTTGGTATACACGTTTCGGTTCACTAGATTTAGAGTACCAGTATTCAGAGTAACATATTTGAGTTGCTATGCGGGATGCTATGGGGAGTAGGAGAATTAGGTAACTCTGGTTCTTCAGAAGGTCTTGCCATATTTTAGCGCCTTCTAAAGGTGGAAATGCAGGATAGATAGCATCTGCGATGGAAATTTATGAACCATGGTAGAAGTAAGATACATGCACTGCTAAAGGTAAACAAATTACTAGGTAAATGTTTACCGTCCAAGCAGCGACTGTCCTTGATTTTTTCTTGGGTAAATTGCGAAAAAAAGCACCCCATGGTTTGGGCAGATCACAAAAAACACATCCTCAATTCCATTTTTTGCAAGTGGCCCCTTGTGGTGGTTATTGTGTTCCAAAAAAAAAAGCCATTCACACTGACTGCGCATGATACACACGAGCTGAAAAATGCATTTTGGGCAGATCAATGTTCGCAAATTACTTTAATACCCTTCCATTGCTTTTGTTTCTCTCCCATGTCCCTTATTCTTCTGCACTAAAAAAACCCCATCCAAGACCAACCCTAGTCGCCACCGCTCTCCCTTAACTACCACCAACCAGCCCGTCCACCAATACTACCACATGTAACCCCCCCGTCACCACCTCTCTGCCGCCCACCCCCTCGTCACCACCACCCTGCTCCCCCTCCCCCCTTTACTTTTAACCCCCACTCCACCGCAAACATCTCCTCGTCTCCATGACCGGCACCTCGCCGCGACGCATCTCCATCGTCAATCCCCTCGTCAACACCGCCGACATTTAGGTCATGAGATGAGGAGATGGTCGCTGCCATGGCCGCCGCCAGGTCCTCGTCACTCTTACCACCACATATCCACCCCTCCAATCCTGCCCTGTCCACCACCACCAATCCCATCCAAAACCACCATCCACGTCCACCACGGCCAGATCTGGTTCAATCTGGCTTGATTAGTTGTGAGGCCTTTTGAACAATGGGCGGTGATGGTTGAACACAAATTTGTAGGAGTAAATCAGATATTTCCTCTATTTTCTTACGGTTTTTGACGGATGCAACACTTAGCATCACAAGAGGATGTTCGCAAAAAATGGAATCAAAGGTGTGTATATGCAAGTCAATCAGACCATGAGGGCATGTATGCAAACTAATCTTTTTTCTTTCGGGGTTTGGATGCCTATCCTCTTTCACCACTACAGCTTGTAACAAAATTTTCCATCATAACCAATATGTCTACAAATTTTGCACCCAATAAGGAACTTCTATCTGAGGAGACTTGAAAAGGCATGGTAATGCGTAGGCCACTCATTCAATCAATCAACCACATGGAAAGGGTCCATTGTAATTAGGTAAATAAAGCAAATAAAACGTCGCATATAATTTATGTCTACAAAGCCTGGCTGCCTTTGCTATCATTATTCTGGAAAGTCAGATGCATTTGGTAACGACTTCATCTTATATAGCAGCATCCTAAGCACTAAACAGAAGCGATAAACAAGATAAGTGAAACGAAAGCATCGAAACACGGAAGTGAGATTGAGGAAAGGGAATGACCAGTTTGCGGCGAATGGCCTTGGGGGAATTGAACTTTTGGACGGTCTTGACGAAGGCGAGGACAAAGGAGACGCCGACATAAGCAAGGGGGAGGGCGAGAATCCAAGGGAAGGAGGTGTGGCCGACCCTGGGACCGGGGATGGCCTGGCTAACAGACCCCGTGAACTCCACCAGGTCCAGCGCCTTCTCCTGTATCCACGGCAACTCCTCCTCTTCTTCCTCTTGTACTTGTTCCTCCTCCGTTATTTCTTCTTGTTGCTTCTTCTTAGAATCCTTACTGCTGTTACTGCCAACAGGGTTTGAATTTGTGGTTGAGGCGGCGGTGGCGGCAGTAAGAAGCTTGCGTCGACCAAGGGGAAAATTGGTGGACAGGGATAAGGAGGAGGAGGAGGAGAAGGGAGTATGGCTGACATAATTAGTGTAGTTGAGAGAAGACAGCTTTGAAGTAGTGTTAGCAGTGATTCTGGTTGGTGTCAGTGATAGTGATGGGGACAGCCGCGGCGGGAAGCATTGGGGAGAGGCGGCGGCGGCACAATTGCAGGCACCGGACATGATTAGATTTAATAGCAGCAGTATACACTACACAGCCTGCACAGCGCATTCGGGGGTTGTCTGGGCGGAGGTGCCGGCCTCATTTTATTCCTAAATTCCGCCACTATCCCTTTGGCCAGAACTACCTCACCAATGAATCCTACAAAAGGGCAAACCTGACATTGGCCTTCACAAAAGTTGGTAGTAAAGTGATGCCTTTTATGGTTTTTATTTTTTTATTTTTTTATACAGCAGGACTATATATATAAGTGTAGCTGGCCACTATGAAGAGATTATCTCACAAGGTTCCTGAAAGCGATGATCACTCCTTGTTAGTAGAACAGTTTATATTAATGGCACGTTGAGAAAATACTTTAACCTCTCGAACGATTTCCGAATCGCCCGTAGTAATACCGTCCTCATAAAATTAAAAATAAAAAATAAAAAAAAGAGTTGATACTGCATATATCACATATTAGGGGCTTCACCTCATGCTGGAGCGGCTTTACTCCTTTACTCCCCCCCCCCCCCCCCATTTCTGATAAAATAGGCACTACATTAGTATAATTAATGATACTAGGAATACGGTGTTCACAAGCTCATTGAGAAGCATGTGGGATAGAAAGAGCAATTGCAAGCGGATCAGTATTTAGGAATGGAAAGATTTTTGTCGCAGGAAGATGGATACATATATATAGCAATAATTAACACTTGCTAGCTATAGTTAGTATCATTTCTGACACTTCCAGAGACAGTAACAGCACTATTTAGTGTCATTAAGTAAGTCACTAAAGACAAATAATGATCATGAATTGTTGCTATAAGAAAATTTATAACTATCTTTCGACAACCGGATAGCAGCCAAAATTTTACCTCGTACCACTAAGATTGTTAGCCACGAAAGTGTAGTGTAATTGGTTATGAGTGGCACTACAATATGAGTGGAATGTTGTTATCAATCGTCCTTTATTTTTTATTCCTTTACAACTAAAGCGTCAAATAAAAAACTCGTAGCAACAAATAGATTGAAGGGATGGACATGTCGAGTATATACAAGCGTGTACAGTTTTACGACAATAAAACCGTGGAACATTCCTGTAGATGCATCCAAATGAAATTTTGTTGTATTCATCATGGGCTTATATTTGACAACTCTTTTCCCAGGACTCGGCGAAGGGCTTCATGGTGAGCTTCTCATGGCTTGGATTTTGCAAAGGAGTTGTACACAAAAAGCACCATGTAATGACGGTTAATTTTTTTTACTGTTTTGAGGACAACGTCTGCATGGCGAAGCAGGCAACGACAGTTAATTTTTCTTCTGTTTCCAATAATGACGACTTAATAATGTTGTGACATCGCAGGTTGGGCCACCCTATTTTCCATTACCTTAAACGCCTGCCCCAGATTTGTTTATTAATAAAAATTCAAATCATTTCTTTTGTGAAATCTGTCAGCCAGCCAAACACGCGCACACCATTTTCAGTTAGACCATATAAAGACTCTCACCCATTCTCCCTAATCCATAGTGACATCTGGGATCCTTCTCACATACAAAGCATTTCAGGAATCCAATGTCACATTTATTGATGACCACACAAGAGTCTGTTGGGTTTATCTTCTCAAAGGAAAATTTGAAGCTGGTAAAACCTTTCATTTTTTTTTTCTTTACTCAATGAAAAAAAATCAGTTTAACGCTTCTATACCAACCTTGATAACTGACAATGGAAAAAAAGTACTTCCACTCAATTCTTGGACAGTACCTTCAAACTAATGGAATCATTTACCAAAGCTCATGTCCTGACACACTACAGCAAAATGGTATAACGAAAAGAAAAAATTGTCACCTCATGAAAGTTTCCAAATCTCTAATGTTCCCTATGCAAGTTCCAAAAGATCTTTAAGGAGAAGCCGTTCTAACCGCCTCATATCTCATAAACCAAATGCCCTCCAAAAATCATAAATTCACCTCTCTAATTCCAAAACTCCTAAAAACTTAACTTCCAATCTATCTCATCCATTCCCCTTAGAACCTTCGAGTGCACTGTATTTGTACATGTCCTACCACAGCATCAGTCTAAACTCGATCCAAAGTCCAATAAATGCGTCATTGGGTATTCCCCAATTCAACGTAGATACAAGTGTTATTCCCCATCACTTCGTCTTTTCTTTGTTTATATAGATGTCACATTCCTTGAGTCTCAACCTTTCTTTCAACAAGCTTATCTTTAGGGGGAGACTTTAGATAAAGATAAGCCTTACGATGAACATGAGCCTGAACCATCACCATAAACTACCCTGCCCAATATCGAAATCCGAACCTATGATGCTACTCATTAAACAAAAGAAAATATTGGAAATGGGAAAAAAATTCTCGGCCTTTACTTGTGTATTCACGCAGGAAACCTCCTCTAAATGGTGATAAACTAAAAGCTCTTCAAGGCTAAAAGTCGAAACCAATCCCTAGCCCTGATGCAGAGCAAGCTGGTGATCGTACTCATCATGATGGCACTAATCATTCCATTGAGAAGGGTACCGAGAATTTGACTGAAGACGTGGACCTAGACCTGCTAATTACCCTTAGAAAAGAAACTAGAACATGTACTTAGCATCCTATATCCAAGTTCATTTCTTGTGAAAAACTCTCTCCTACATTTTCGTGCCTTTGCCATACTATTGTCTAAAATAAAAATACCGAGAAACGTAGAAGAAGCTCTTGTTGATCCTAAATGAAAGTGGAGAATTGTAGTTCAAGAAGAGATGGGTGCTCTAAAAAGGAATGATAACTAGGAAGTTGTAGAACTCCCCAGAGGGAAGAAGACAGTAGGTTGCAAGTGGATGTTCATAGTAAACTTTAATGCAGATGGGACAGCTAATCGGCATATAGTGAGACTGGTAGCCAAAGGGTTCACCCAAACCTACGGTCTAGATTACCAAAAGACATTCACCCCAGTAGCCAAACTTTTATACCATGAGAGTCCTCTTATCATTGGCATCCAACCTTGATTAGCCTCTACAATAGTTGGACGTGAAGAGCAAACTCCTAGAGAATAGTTCAAGAAATTCACCCAAGCAGTCAAAAGGAGAGGTTTTAAGCAAGCACATTATACATTATTTTACAAGCATTATAAGGAAGGAAAATTGTCATCCTTATAGTGTATATGAATGATATCATTTTTACAGGAGATAGCCATGGAGAATTAGATGCCTCAAAATTGTATCTTGCAGATGGGTTTGAGCTAAAGGATCTTGGAGCAGTAAAGTACTTTCTCTGTATGGAAGTTGCGAGGAGCAAGGCTAGAATCACCAGTTCCAAACAAAAATATGTACTGGATCTTCTTTGAGATATTGATATGTTGGGTTATAGGCAGCCGAGACACCTATGGAGCCTAATGCTAAGTTGGATATATAAGGTGGAAAAAATGTTGATCATGAACAGTACTAAAGGTTAGTGGGCAAGCTGGTTTACTTGTCACACACGCCTTCAGATAATGCATTTCCTGTGAGCATGATCAGTCAATTTATACATTCACCAAAGGATAAACGTGTAAAGGGAGAGGGGTCACACTAGCTTACATTTAGTGTTGGGGTGAAAAATTCATGGGTTGCCATGCCAGAGTGTCCCGTACCGGACAAAAGTCGCACAACTCATGATGAGATTAATAGAAGAAGGAAAACAGTGTTTCATGAGTGCATGGAACAGGAACATGTCAGTTAAGATTGTCATACGCTTTCTCTAAGTCAAGCTTTGTCATGGAAAGGCCACCCTTCCTAGATTTTTGCCAAATGCAATGTAAGATTTCTTTAGCGATAATGATGTTATCAGCAGCACGACGACCTTTAAGAAAGCTAGTTTGGTTAGGGTGGATTAACGTACTGACTACGTATAGACTAAAGGTCGTAGGCGGTTTATATAATGCGAGTGATGATCTTGTAAGTAGTTTTGCAAAGGTTGATCTGTCAGAAGCGAGACCATCTTCAGTTCGGTTATCCTAGGTATATGAGTTTTATTTAAGGTGTCGGGGATGGTTTGGTTTTGGAAATACATTTTAACTAGCTCAGTGATGTTGGGGCCAAAAATATCCCAATATTTTAAAAAAAAATGCCCAAGTGATAACCATCTGATCCCAAGCCTTATTTGGCCCCACTTCACAAGGTGCATCTTTAATTTTAGTCGCGGGGTATTGGAAAGGTAGATATAAGTGGGGGCGGAGCAGTAATCAATCGGAATGTGCCAGTTATGATCACTGTGAGATGAGTTACCAACCCCATAGAAGGTGGCCAGGTGATTTTTAAACAGATATTTGATTTCCTTTTCATTTGTGAGCCAAATAGTTTGATAATTTTTCTAATATCTCAATGTGGTTTCTACGACGACCATTAGTGTTGACTTATGAAAGAAATTGGTGTCGCGGTCGCCCTTTGCATTCCCATTGCATTTAGCCCTAAGTTTCCAGTATTCATACTTTTGATAGAGAATCTCATGATATTTACTTTGTAGATCCTTCTCAAGTTGGATGAGAAAATCTGAGTGGTAAGTTACCAGGGATTTTTGGATGCCATTAATACGGGCAAGGATGTTTTGCTTTTTTCAAAAAAATATCCCCAAAAATTTTCTTTTACCAAGATAAAAAATGGTTTGTTAAATTTTCCAGCATTGTATCAAAAGATACGGCTGCAAGGGAATTTCTCGCCCAGTTCTTAAGGATAATGGGTTTTAGAGTCACGTGATTGAACCAAGCAATCTCAAAGCGAAAAGGACGGTCATGAATCTGAGTAGCCATCCTTTGGTTACAACGAAGGAAAATGGGGTTGTGGTCCGAATGGATTCGTTGTAGATGAATAACTTGAGTATTTGGATACATGCTTAACCACGGCTCCATAGCCAAGGCTTGGTCTTGCCTTTCCTAAACACAATCATGACGAGTGAATCTATGGCTTGTCCGCATAAAAGGTTGCCCTTTAAAAACTAAACCTATCAATTTTGGTCTGTTTATGAAATTAAGAAAAGATCTAGCCTATCCTAGCATGAACGGGCAACCCCCTCTTTTTTTCCCGAGTGAAATCTCCCATCAGCAGTTAGGGAAGGTTATAGAACGTTTCACATTTGACATATCTGGCCACAGATTATTTTCTCAAATGGTTAGTAGAAGAAGCATAAATGACAGACTTTAACCGAGGAAGTTCATTACTTACCTGGACCACAACATGAATTGCCTGTGGGGACTCATGGACAACGTCTATCTGTAGCTTTAATAGATTCTAGAGCAGCCATATACCCCCACGGTAGCCCTTTTCATCCACGTGGTAGTTATAGACGAAGCCCAGTGAAGTCGTGACACGTTTCGTTGCGTCAGTATTCATCTTTGTTCTAGCAGAATCATGGCTTCAGGCATGTGCTGTTGAATGAGGTCCTTGGCATGAAGAGTGAAGTGGGTATTCCTTGCTCTGTTGTAATTCCATGCGATACAGTTCATGATTTTTGAATTTTGGAAAGTCATGTGTTCATATTGCATGGTCCTACTCTACGGCTGGAGATTTATCTTTGTCCATGCTGGCCGCGTAAATGTCTCCCCTATTTCACGTTAATTTTCTACAGTTGCACAGTGTAGCTTGGGCATCCCATTTCTAGCTCTACGGAGCACATGGCGGCAACGACAATCGATAGTGTGAGATGGGAGAAAAAGATGTTGGTGACTATTCTTGATCGATGATGAGCTGCAATTCTATGTCATCCAATGCTAGCTATTTGTTTGTCATTTGTGGGCAAGGAATCCTATGCCAAGTGTTTGAATTTAGGCGTACTAGGTTGCGATGGGGGTGAAAATTTCCAATGCAACGTCTTTTTTGGCATAACTAGTTTGGTTTTATGGTGTGGTTGCCCAACATGAAGAGAATTGGTGACTGGAGTCGGGTGGTGATTATCGATATGTTGTTCAATGATGGTGAGAAATTGAAGTTAAAGGGAGCTAATTTGGGTGGCACGGAGGTTGGGGTGGCTGAGAATGGGGACATGGGGGCAGGTGTGGTGTTTGTTCCATGGGGAGTTTGCATTGGGTGTCCTTGGATATGGGAGAGACGATAGATAGGCATAGTGAGGAAAGAAACTGTCATGTTGAGCTCTGAGATGCAGCGGTGGCATATTACCGGGGCCAGAAGGTGATTAAGAATGTGGTTGACTGCTAGCTGGGGGTGGTTCAAGTGCCTGAGCAGCGGGGCTTGAGATGTAGCTTTTTGACTTATTGGTTACAATGTGGGGCATCTTAAGCCCAGCGGTTGTGTGTTAGTGCAGTTGGCCTCGTCTTGCAGGTTTGTGATTAAGGTTATTTGGCTTAAAGTTGGTGGTTCTATGATGCCATTAATGTTGGTGTCGTTGTTTCTATTGGTGTACTTAACTTAGATAGAGTGGAATTACATAATGTATTATTTCCTCAGGCCATCCTAATGATCACGGGCGTGATTTTTCTAGATGGGTTGAGTGAGGAGATCAGTTTTTTGGGGTTGAGGAGTTACAGTGTCTTGTGAGTTCTGGGTGTGTTGGATTTTTGCCAAAACTTCTTCGACGGTTCTCATCAGCTGTAGCAGGCGGTTGAAGGGTTTTAAGATGTCACACGTGGTACTTTGGGTATTTTTTTTCTAGGATGGGTCACTAGAGTAAGTTTATTAAAATGGGTCTGTGTAAAAGTGGCTTTGTATGGTGTGACTTATGAGGGCTTCGTGCAGAATGTCGGTTCAAGAATTGCAGGGCATGGTGGAGGTGGGTCCCCCGTCAAAAGGTGTTTGCCGTTAGCAATTTTTCCAAGCATCTTTGTACCATCAGTATATCGATGGCTCTGCATCATGTCTTCCGATTGCCAGCGATGTGCGCTTGTGGGAGTGTCGGTGTTGAGCTATTTCCCCCCGACGTGGCAGGGCATGACTAGTGTCCATGGGCCTTCTTCTTGATTTCCCTTGATAAGTGTTGTCCTTCCCTATGTGTAGCTACTTTGTTGTCCTCAACTTATGGATCCCAGTGGTTTGAAGGGCCGTTCCGGTGGCTAGGTGATTATGATTGATTTTGGGCCCTACTTCCATTCAAGTATCCATTGGCAGAATGACAAATGCATTCACACATTCTACAGAGGGAACAGAGTTTCTCGTATTGGATTTTTTGGACATATCTTCCTATTTGGATTTCTTTGACCAGAGGAGAGTCAATCTGGACACAGATGCGGGCAAATCCCCCCCCCCCTTTGGGATGGCGAACGTAATAGTATCAATGCGTAAAGAAATTCATAATCTTTTTCCTATTACAGTGAGGATTTCACGATCGAAGTATTCAATCGGTAGCCCAATTATTCTCACCCAAACTGCCAATGTCGCAATGGTTTGTGTGTTAGGATCAAAGTCGTGGCTCTATCGTTGAACTGATAGGAAGTTTGTTCAGATGAAAAATGATCCTTGTTCCAGTGCTTTGCAATAGTCAATGTCCGTCTCAAATTTGATGATATGGAAGTTGTTTGCCAGTTGGATAATGTCCATTTTCCATGTTGGTTTCCAGATTCCATTTAGTCTCGGGGCTATCGTGGTCGCCGAATAAAAAGCACCAATGGTTTTGATGATGAGTGCCTTCTTCCAAGGTTGTTATTTGTTGGGTTTGATTTGGTTCCATTTCATCATCATCACTTGGGGGTTCTTCTCCAAGAACCATGTCCTTGATTTCATTTTCAGACTACCACAATAATGTATCCTTGAATCAGATTGGGGAGTGAAATGGCTCTGGTATTTGTTTGTGGTTTGCTAATGTATCAAGGTGGATGTCGGAGACTTGGCTGTCAGGTGGTGGTTCCCCTTGGGACGAGGTAGATACAGAGAAGAGAGAATATTTCGACACTTCAGAACACCTTGGTACAAGCTCAATTCCATTGATGCCTTTTTTGCTTATGATGAAAATATTTAGGAATGGAAAGATTTTTGTTGCTATCAAATTGTAGGAGGATGAATAGATATATATTTAATACTTGCTAAATGTAATTAGTACTAATTCTAGCACTTTTAGCGATAATTCTTAGCAGCATAACTATTTTAAAATTACTAATAAAAGTCACTAAAGACATTTAACTATTATGAACTGTCGCTATATGAAATGTTGTAATTATCTTCTTACAACCGGATAGTATGCCAAAGTTTTACCTTAAGAAATTGCTATCCACTGCCACCTTACTTTTGTCATCAAGAAAGTAAGAGACGAGTGTCACTAAATGTTATTATGATAATGAGCCACTAAGAATTGTTTAGCGACCAAACCAGTGTAGTGTAATTGGATATCAGTGAACTGATGTTATCAATCCTCTTATATTTTTTATTTACTTACACAACAAATACATCAAATAAGAAACTCATAACAACAAATAGGTCGAAGGAACGAGCATGTCGAGTATATACAAGTGCCCACCGTTTTCCGACAATAAAACCGAGGAACAACCTTGTAGACACATCCAAAAGAAACTTCTTTGCATTCATCTTGAGCTTGTATTCATCTCAACGAAGGACTTCATGGTGAGCTTCTTGTGGCTTAGCTTTCACAAGGGAGTTGTACACCAGAAGCACCATGCAACCGTGTACCATTACATCACGAAAAGATCGACCATCGTGGCCTTTTGATATGTGGGCTCCAATTGAAGTCCGAATAGCATGACAGCAATAACAATAGGTTGTAGTTTTTTCCCAGGATTCGGGACGTAATTTAACAATCCTATTACTATTCGTGAATGGGATGAGGAGATGGCTTTTGCAATACAAAATTGTTACTATATAGAGACTGATACCTTTTTTACAAAATTAGCCACGAGTCCTTATTGCCTTGAGAGAGCACGCAATACTAGGATTTTCCTGAAACCGACCAAAGGAACCCTAAAATAGTACTCTCCTGTCCCCAAAAAAATAAATCATATATTTTTTTAAGATGTTTCAAAAAAAAAATTATCACTTTCCAAATTAAAAAAAAAATCTCTAAATTTTTTTTTCTGTTAACCCTTGTTACAAATAATTTACTCTATTTTCTCTCTTGTTATTTAATCCTCTACCAGGCTCACTTTCTTCCTTTCCTCTCTCTCTCTCTCTCTTATGATAGAATGATAAACCCAAAAAATATGACTTACATCCTACAAAACCGTGCAAATCAAACACAATCAGCTATTTTGACACCGCGCTGGAGTACTATGTAAGGGGGAAAGAATGATGTTGGCCAGGGTCATGTCTTGGAACCTCTATGAAACTGCTATTTGTGTCAATAATGGGGAAAATACGAGATCACAAGCAACTAGGTGGCTCTTGGCCTTGTAGAGATTTCTCTTGTTTGCAATATAATTACCTCTACCTACAAACAAAAACAAAAAAAAAAGGTCCAACATTAAGAGGGCTGTACATGCCCCGTACGCTATCGCAGTTCCATCGCTTGTGCCATTTCTAAAGCCTTTGGAACGTCCAAAATGTCATCAATGCCTGTCATCCCTTATGCCTTGGAGCTCAATGCAACCAGATGCAGAAAAACCATTGGGAAACTGACGCTGCTCATCTTCTAGCAATCGGCTGATCAATTCAACACGCAACAAGAAAAAGAAATTTGTGAACAGAAAACCACCAACAAAACCTGTAACAAATGCTGCCAACAAGAAATTCTTAACATCTACAAATCCCATTACACCAAGTGTTAAGCTATGTTACAAGTATTAGTACAGATATATGATCTGCGGACCAATGGCTTCATTCCCTATTACTCCTGCTACACTTAGTACTTTACATATCCGAGTAAAGCTGCAGGTGATAGAAATTCATTCCTGAAAAGCTGTTGAACAGCGAGAAACCCTTGAAGCGTCACTGCTATATCTGGACCTGGCATTAGGAGGAGGGTTATGTTTTCTACTGCTACGTGTCGCTTCAATTAAATAAAAAGCACATCCATATGAGCATCAGACCAGCAACACGTAATATATTTTCCTACAAAAATAAAAAAAACTGTGGGCAATATCAGCCACGCGTAGCAGTCAAAATACTCATCAGATGTCCGAACGGAGTGTCCTGGGGAACAGCACTCAGATGGCATGGTCCATCCAGATACAGACGAAAGCATCTCTAGATGTCATGGCATATGTCACTGTTTGAAGCAGCAAATCCCTTGCTAAAAGATGCAATAGATTTTAGGGTGACACAATCCCCCTGTTTCTAAGGGCAAAATAAAGGATGCAATAGGCTTTAGTGTGCCATTAGCAGTATAGGGAACTCAGTTAACGGTCTACAAATAATGGTCTCAGCTGGTGACAATGGAGTAAGCTAAGATTAACGGGCACATGAGAAATGCGGGTCTGACTGCAGATAATAAGAAAGAATGGCCGTATCTAATCCCCCCATCCATCATTCTGCTTTAGTAGGACCTAGGTGACACAAACCGCATGTTTCTAAGGGCAAAATCAAAGATGCGATAAACTTTGGGTGCCATTAGCGTATAGGGAATTCAATTAACAGTGTGCAAATAATTGTCACTGCTAAAGACAATGGAGTAAGCTAAGATTATCTGACGCATGAGAAATGGCTGCAGATAACAATAAAGAATGGCTTTATCCAGTCCCTCCCATCATTCTGCAATGGGAGAGGACAGAAAGGGAAAATTTGCCTTTTTATAAACTCAAGAGCTATAAGACATCTCTCCGAACTTCATAAAATCCCATCATTTATACGGTCACCCACACAAATTACAAAAGAGCAAATTAAGCAGACAATCAAATATGTTATACGTTAGCCAAATGGAATTAACATTGCAAAGATCTCTCTCTTTAGCCCCAGAGGGTGGGGGGGACTTGACTTCTATGAACTTCTGAATTAGTAGGATTAGGATCATGTTTGCTATAATTTTTTTAATATAATGATTTCACATACTAGCAAGAAAGAATGTATGCCAAAGTTGCTACTGAAGCAGTGGAGCTCCATCAACCGCTGCTCTCCAGAGACTCCAAGGGTCCACAAGTAGGTGAATTGCAGGAATTCGTCTTGCATATTAGGAACACTAAAGAAGAAATGGCGTGCAAACATGTTTGCGAGAAAAGCACGGAGTAAGGAATAAATGGGATGCAAAAGCACCTACACCCCTAGCAAAAGCAGGGTACATCCAGTGGTTATCGGGTGATAATTAATGCCAACCAACATGGCATTCCACCAAGGAAGGTTGACAAAAGTGCCCTACACCTCAGCATCAAAACAACTCAGCAAATGCCTTGAAAGCAATGCACATAAGTTGGCCCAATAAACTAGCATAAATGTGGCGTGTTATATAAAAAAGGGCATTGATGACTATGAATCACCCTCCTCAAGTTGAGCAAGATGCATATGGCCCTGCGCGGCAAGGCAAGGATGAGGTACATGGTGCTTATCGCAAGGACATAGAACATGAAGGAAAGTAGATAGACGTTCACCCTGACAAAGGATCCGCAAGCTCACAGCAAACAAGCCTGCGACCAATGCAGTTAGGCAATGCCGGCAAATTAATTTTTTTATGTTAAATTAGAAATGGAAGTTAACAGTTATATCCATACATACTAGGTTGACCTCAATTCTACAAGGCCAAGATCTAAGATACCAGAATCTACAGTTTACCATTGTCTTCGTAGGAAGGTCAGACAGGAAGAAGGTAGTTCACAAGCCTTTCGCACTTTCGGAATCAGGTAACTCTCAGCATGTAACCAGATCGGTATTTCAGGACATAGGGACCCTACTTGCCAATAACTTTTTTCCATGGACACTCAGAAACTGAGGTGACGTTGATCTTCTTGAAAGATTTGCCAAACGAGTGTTCTTGGTCATGGAAAAAGCTTATGAACATAGTAAGTAATCAAAGCTACGTAGTTGTAACAGCCATAGTTGTCACATTGGGATATGTTTGAGTATCGAAATCCCGATTCCATAAATAAAAGCACAGAAAAGTATAAAAAAAAAGTTGTTTCTTAGTTGTAATAAGTGCAGATGATAAAGATTTTAGCAGTGGAAGCCCCAAGGCATATGAACATACAAAATTGCGGCTGTTACTGTATCATATCGTGATATGTATTGCATACCTGGAGCCATATCCTAAGATACAAGCGATGCTTGTTGATTCAGATACGCATGTGATATTGTTTTGTTTTAGGTATATATCATATCATAAGCTAGGCATCGCATATCATGAGATACCAACATGTTTGCAAAAACGCCCCGACTAAGAAACAAGTGGGATGCGAAAGCACCTACATTTCCATAGCAACAGCGTCCTACATTAAACATCAATTCATCGCAGGAGTGTAGATTCATGCAAGGGAAATCCAGAAACAAAGTTGACGAAAGTGTCCTCCACTTCACTACTCAAAACAACTCGGTAAATGCCCAAAGAGCACTGCACAGATATTGGCCCCATAAACTACCCCAGATATGGTATATCCAGTACACAAGTTGAGCAAGATGGGTATGACCTGTCAAGCAAGGCAAGGATGAGGTCTACCTGACGCGGCAAGCACATTGAAGTTGAAGGATAGTAGACGAGTTCACCTTGACCGAAGATCAGCAAGCTCACAACAAGCACGCCAGTGATCCTTGCAGTTAGGCAATGCTGACATACTCAGTATTTTCACTATAATTTTGCGATAAGGCAGCACCAAAAAGGGGGCATAACCGGATAGAAAAAGAGCTAAAGCACGGGCCTATACTCTCAGCAAAACAATCCACAAACTCTAAAAAGGCCTCATTGGAGGAATCCCCCTTAGCTCCACTAGAAAGCAAAAGATAATAAAGAGGAACTCAGCTGGTATTCCTTCCAACCAAACAATACGCAGCAAGCCAAATGGAATCACGACCCAAAGGTCGAACCGCCTCCTGTGTCATTCATACGGAGACCAACAAAGAAATAGTGCTGTATTGAGCATGACTCCTTGCACATGGAGGAGGCTAAAAAACCATCCCCTCAGAACGCTGGCCAGAGGAGGCTGAAACCCATCCCTCACATGGAAAAACAAAGGACTTACCAACTCCCCTTCAGATTTGCACATATAGCACCAATTGACATAAGTCTTTCCATGGTTCCTCCAACTGTCCCCTGTTAGCAGTGTCTTGCGAGCCACCTCCAACTAAAAAGGGACACCTAAAGAGGCAATGACAGCCTCCAAAACGACTGCTAAGGAAGCTCCCAGTAACTCTCTACAGGATAGCACAGAATAGAAAGATGTAACTGAAAAACAGCCTTTGGCTCCGCCTTCCCCACAACTCTATCCTCGCCATCATGGAAACCCTTTTCTTCATTTGGATCATAATTCAATCAAAATTTCTCGAGTTATTCTAATTTGCAAATTCAATCCTATCGAAATAGTTTCCTTCATTGGTATACTACTACATTAGGATGAAATCGAATCGGGGTCGAATATTTGTTTCTGAGTTCTTATCGATCATACAGGATAAAGTCTCTGAAGAAAGTCAGAAGCAGCATCTAGCTCCCAATCTTGGAAATTCCTAAGAAACACGGGGTTCCAATTGATACCCCCTGCAGACCTCACAAGCACCTCATTAGCCCTCACCTGACATAAATAAGAAATGTGTTGGAATCTCCAGATTATTAGTTACTGCTGTAAGTAGGACCTAGTTTCTAGGAGTTAGCATCCTAATTGATAGCTATTCCTGTAATGTAGTTATTCCTTATTTAGAGCTCCTCTCTTCCTTATTTAGATGTCAACTAGCTGCATACATATACTGTAATTTCCTAATGTTAATACATCGAGAATTTCTCTCATACAATTACCTACACTTTTATAGTATCAGAGCCGTGCTCTGCTGTCTCCTCTCACTGCCCTTGAATTTAGCCGACGTTGAACTAAGGAGGAGGGATGTCAAGTGTGGAGAAGGATTCTTTGTCTTCCACCACATTAGAAGCTATCATGCAACCAGCGGCGCCACAGTCCTTCGGGGACAACTCCTCACTACAGGTCACGAGTCACAAACTGGATAGGAAAATTTTCCCTTCAGTGGTCACAATCTGTCCTCTTGTTGATTCGAGGAAGGGGAAATAGAGGTATATCACCGGAGAGATCCAAGGTGCACTCTAGGAGATTCCAAATATGCCAATTGGGAACTTAACAACTCAATTGTCATGGCATGGTTGATCAACTGAATGGAGTCTCACATTAGCCGGACCTGTTTGTTCCTTCGGACTGCCAAGGCTATTTGGGATGCTGTCAATAAGAATTACTCTGATCTTGAAAATGCATCTCAGGTATTTGAGATCAAGAACAAATTAAAAGAAATGTGTCAAGGAAACTTGGAAGTGACCCAGTACTACAATGAGCTGCAGACTTTTTGGCAAGAGTTGGACATGCATTATGAAGCTGATTGGGGTGATCTTGAAGGAAATCTGAAATTTAAAAGACACTTTGAAAACAAAGATTGTATGAGTTCCTTATTGGCTTGAATAGAGAGTTGGATGAAGTAAGAGTAAGTATTTTGGGAAGTCGGCTTTTGCCTTCCATTGATGAAGCATTTGCCAAAGTGCGTCGTGAAGCTAGCAGGAGGCGTGTTATGCTTGGAGGAAAAAAAGAGGTTGTTATTAGTCCTTAGTCGTGAAAAGCCATGGAATCTGTGGCTTTAGCCACAAAGAAAAATCCCTCCATTGACAGGTCAAGTGCAGATTAGAGAAACAACAGCGAGGAGGAAGTTCGTGGTGCAGTCACTGCGATAAACCGGGCCATACCCGAGACACTTGCTGGGATATTCACGGTAAGCCATCTGTTAAGCATGATAACATTATTAGTCCCATTCTCTAACAGCTTAGGCTTTTAGAACATATGGTAACTTAACTTGGTATCAGAGCTCTGGTTAAGCAAGGTCTTGGGTTCGATTCTTCCCGCTCGCATATCTAGTCCCCCTTTATATAGTACTATTTGCATTCAGTTTATTTCTGACTTGATTAGTCTCTCCACGTGCAATCAGGGCTTGCATGTGAGGGAGAGTGTTAAGCATGATAACATTTTTGTGCCATTCTCTAACAGCTTAAGCTTTTAGAGAGCAGATGATAACCTAACACCATCCAATTGGAAATCTCGGGAATCACACAGGGGAAAAGGACATACTGCTGTAGAAGAAAAAAAATGAAGAAATTCGGGCTAGCAGTGATACGAATGGGATGTACTTCACCAAGGCCCAACTGGAACAACTACAGAAACTCTCGAGTCAGCCAACCGTGGGTAACCAAAACACTACAACCAACCATTATACACAAGGTACTGCACTTCATGCTCAAAATAATTGCCCTTGGATACTTGATTCTGCGGCCTTAGACCATATGACAGGTAACTCATCACTATTCTACTCAAATACTTCTTGCCGTGAAAATTCTGGAATAAAAATAGCCGGTGGAACATTCTCTAATGTTGCTGGAAAAGGGTCAGTCTGGATGTCAAAAAATATTATTCTGCACTCAGTTTTGCATGTTCCAAACTTAGCATGTAATGTGATCTCTATGAGCAAGATGACCCACCATCTTAATTGCACTACTAAATTATCTACATCTCTTTGTGAAATCTAGGAGCTGGAATCAGGGACAACGACTGGCATCTAAAAGGTACACCGAGAGGAGGACTATTCTTTAAAAAGGGTGATGATAGAATGGTGGAGTGGGCCGGATCTTCAGTTGATAGTAGATCTACATCCGGTTATTGTACCTTTTTGGGGTAATCTAGTAACTTGGAGAAGTAAGAAGCAACCGGTAGTTGCCATGAGCAGTGCAGAAGCTGACTTTCGGGCATTAGCTCATAACCATGTTGAGGTGGATCATCACTTTATCAAGAAAAAGATTGATGAAGGAAGTGTGTATTTAATGCATGTTCCTAACAGGAAATAAACAGCTAATGTCCTAACCAAGAGTCTACATGAACCGAGTTTTGAAGACTTAGTGAGCAAGCTAGGAATGGTCACATATACATCCCAACTTGAGAAAGTGTTGGAATTTCCAAATTATTAGCCATAGCAGTAAATAGGACCTAATTTCTAGGAGTTAGCATTCTAATTGATAGCTATTTCTGTAACGTAGTTATTCCTTATTTAGAGGTCTTCTCTTCCTTATTTAGATGTCAATTAGTGGTGTGTGTATATATATGTATACACACACACACACACACACTATAAATTTCCTAACGTTTGTACATCGAGAATTTCTCTCCTACAATAACCTACAGTTTTAAAATGGATGTTAGTAGATATATTCTTATAATCCTAATTACTAGGTTAACCTCAAATCCAGTAAACCCAATGTGTGAAGGATAACAAATGAAGAAAGTACTTCACAAGGATTTACAACAAGGAAACTCTCATAATGGAACCAGACTGATATTGGAAGACAAAAAACGGGCATTTAGTGATTGAGTTCATCTTGATCTACTCGACACTGTTTATATTGCTGTTCCAAGTGAGTGTTCTTGATCTAGTAAAAAGCTTATAAATAAAGCTGGCTAAACCTTTTTTTAATGTTTTGATTCCAGTTGGCAAGATAATTTCTAATGGCGCGATAATTGGCATCCTCTGGGATGGTCCTTTGCTCATCTATACTCCTTATAAAAGTATGAATCTTGTAAATCATTTTATTCCATTTTTACCCTTCATTAATCACTCCAATAACAATCCTACCCTTTCATAAACACTACTCCATTATTATCCTACCCTTTCATAAATACTATTAGTAATTACTAAATTTGTAATGTTTTTGGTTTTGCCCTCCATCAGTTATTCCAATGACAACCCATTCCTAATTAGTTTTTTTGTAATGCGTTTAAAGAACATTAGGTCATAAATTTAGTCTAAACCTACATTTACATATTGAGAAACAAAATGTATAGTTGCTAAAAATATATTTATGTATGTGTGTGCGCGCGCGCTACTTATAAAAATATGAATGTCGTAAATTATTTTTTGACGATTATGTCCTCCGTTAATTATGTCAATTACGTTCTTACCCTTTTTTTATTACCCTCTTTTAAATTTTGATCAAATTAAAAGAACATTGAGTAATGAATCTATTCTATACATTGAAAAATATAAAGTGTGATGAGAAAGAAAAACAAAACAAAGAAATTCTTTGTTATTCTCTTTTTAATTTGGTTAAATTAAAATAAAGATTAGATATTGAACTGGTTAATGAGAACTGTGATTTTTTTTTCCTTGCATTTTTAGGTTAGCAAACAGTTAACCAATTGAAAAAAAAAACAAAATAAAGAAACTGAAATACGTGAAAAATTAATTAAGAAACAAAAAATTGTGTGAATAAAAAACAAAAAGGGGTTAAATATGCATCAAAAAATAAGGCTTAAATATGGTGCCAATTTGAACTGAAAATATGTTCGATTATTGCAGTTAAAGATCGGGTGTTATGCATTTCTTATTGATGAAATGCAGAGCACCTGGTCTTGAAAATTACAAATCTTAAGCATAAACCAATTTAACAGATTATAAAAAGAAAGACTTAGATTCATTCTTTTAATTTCTCCATTTGCTTTTAATTTCAGTAGTACCATCAAGCATTTCTTCAATCCAGAAGCTTACAAAGAATATTTCCAAACATTGAACTGATTACAATTGCGAACATCAAATATACATTTCTTCTAAAACAAGTCACGAAAAAAATAAGAACATAAATGAATTACATTATTTTGACCCCAAAAAAGACAATAATATCACCTCAAACATTACTCTCGATTGTATCCACGTGCAACGCACGTACTCTATACTAGTAACATTAAGGAAGATGAAGACATTGGGCCATCAAGGGAACATGTTTCTATTGCTACTTTGGGAGGCCATCAGAGCCAACAAAACCTAAGTTCAGCAGGCAGGTCTGCTTTATTTTCTTCATGTTATCCACAAAACACTCCTTTATTTTCTAGCTGGGCCTTGAAGGGCAAGTTGATGAATTTGGATACGAATGGAGCACTTGGACGTAGCCCAATCAGACTTATACCCAATAGGAAAGTTTACTTCACCTACTTCTTGAGCTTTGTTATGATGAGCAAGTGCAGAAGCTCCTGTCAAATTTGTGCTATGTCCAGAGACCAAGGCAACTTGACATAGGGAAGTGTTATTGGTTGTTCAGAATTTCAAGGTGAATCTCGGGTTTTGCCTTAAAACCTTATTATTTGATGGACATTACTTGTGGATTTCATAACAATGGTCATGTATCTTATACTTTTATCTCTATTTTATATGTAATATTAGTAATGTGTGTACAGATATTTGTACAGAAAATATGAATCATGAGATCTATATAATGGAATAACTATGTTCACAACCTCAGAAGAATTTAGAGATATCATCTAGTTAAGTTGTAGTGCTCGACCAGATGGTTTATCTTGACCATGGAAGTGGAGACTTCAAGTTGTACATTACTGCATTAGTACAAGGCATTGAACGGGATAACGTAAATAATATTTTATTGTACTGTCTAATGAAACATTTGTCACAATAATACTAGTATGTGAAAATCTGTAACCAAAGATAGTGTTGAACTCGAATTCACAATATATATTGCTTTGATATCCAACGAGTGCATTACTCATAATGATCAATACATCGATTATTGGGTAACGTGTGTAAGGGACATGATCTATTGTCATGAAGTTCTACGTGCTCTTTTGACCATATGCTATTACCTTAAGTTTAATTCGTTGTCGATTGTAAAACGTGGTCAAGTCCTTTAGTAAGGTACATACTGAAAGGTTAAATTTAACTCATTAAACCAATAGATTATCAACGATTGTGAATCAGGCACTTAGAAAAGTGTTTCAAAACTACATTATATTAATTTTGAGACTTTTATGAACATCTTGTAGAGAAAAATTAAGCATATGCTCAGTAGTAAGAACTTAAACCAAATTTCCTTGGCTAGAGTGGAATTACAGTTATTTAGCGGTAACTAATAGGTTCTGGGTAAGGCTATGAGATAACCTAATGATTCTAAAATATTACTGTAGCAATTAAGGAAGCCCTCAAGGCCGCTCCTAGCCTTACCAGAGTCCTTATTAAGAGATAGAGAAAGCTTAGACCTAGTAATACGAATAATAGGCCTAATCATAGAGGAGCATCAGAAAGAAGTTTCGAGTTTCACTTTATCTTAGAATACAGCTTTGTGAAACTTGGAGAAGCTCAATCCTTTATCTGAATCCTCCTAGATCAGTGAATGAGTTGGTGAATTTCTTTTTGGTCTTGTTTTTGCACGTTATCATGTTCATGTAATATGACAAAGAAGATTGTGCGGCAAGTATTGGTTGCTAAAATTATTTTAAACTATACTTATTTGGATTTTCCAAACTTAAGACTTCAGCTACCATTGCAAGTGGTTTTGAATCGATACACAGGAACTCCAAAAATTAAGGTCCCTGAGGTGTTATTTGCTGACATTTGATTTCACATTCTAGTTAAACCTAGCCACATTTGGAACAAGGCGACATGGATCCTCAACTTTCATAACCTTAAATTTTGCTTTGAAACAGAGGTTGACTACTGTTCGTAAACATAGTCGGTGGATTCTTTCTGAAGCTAATCTACAGCCAACTGGTATAACCTAAACTACTAGGAAATAGTACTGAAAACTACTCCCTCCGTCCCAAGATTATCAATCAATTTTCCTATGTGGACTGTCCCCAAAAGCCCTACTCACTTTTTAAATTAAGAATGTTTATATGTTGATTTTCCATTTATGCCCTCTCAGTAGTTTTCTATACTCATTCTCTCTCCTCGTTCACTCCATCCACCTACCTATTTCTTTTCCCTCTCCTCTGATCCACCTACCTATTTCTTTTCCCTCTCCTCTGATCTAGACTTGTCTCTCTCCACTCCCACGCCATCCACAAATTCTTGAGGTCTCAGCGACCATAATCGTCATATTCTTCCTCGACCATCCACCATCACCCTTAGACACCCCCCCCCCTTTCACCTCCTTTGAAAACCACTAGTATCACCACCTCCTTTGAAAACCACTAGTATCACCACCTCCTTTGAAAACCACTAGTATCACCACCTCCTTTGAGATTAAAGATTTGAATTCAATCATCACCACTGTCGTCTTCAAATACCACCACCACCCCTCCACCTCTTTTAGCAACCACCAGTTTTGTCGCCTCCTCAAGAAAGTCTTAGTTAGATTTGGATCTAATTTCCTTTCAAATTTTGGATCTATCTTTAAGCCTTAGATTTGATTTAATCAACTTAAACCAATGGTTATGTTTGAATATCTTTGACATGGTTGTCGATTCGGCAATATTGGTGATGGTTGCGAAGGCGCTTTGAGGCGACGGTGGTGATCTTTCACAAATAGCCAACTGACTAGGCGAGACAAGTTGTGACTAGGCAAGATTAGGCGAGCCTTGGATTTCGATAAGGATATGAGGCTTTCGATGAGGCAAGCCTGAGAGTTCTATAAGGCAGGATAGATGCTCGATGATGCGGCCGAATAGACGTTGAGCCGTGATCTAGAACTTCTGTGATTTTTCTCTCCTATCCTTTAGTTGTTATTTACTGGAGCAAGCAATTGAAATTGCTGTTGCTTCTACTTCTAGATATCTTCTTTGTTCAAAGCAAACAGATTAAACATTAAAAGGTCATCCTAGTATGATTTAATATGATAGAAAACTAAAATTTATAAAAAGGACAGCATTGAGGACAGAGAGAATTAAAATCGGAGACGATTTTAAAGGAGTTTCTTTGAGTCAAATTCATGTTCTGTAACAAGCAAACCGACACACTTGAATTCCACAGCAGCCCAACTCGAATGAAACAGAATGGTGGTTTCCATGAGTTTGGGACGGAAATCGGACGAAGAAACAGAGAGGAGGAAAAGTGAAGAAGAGACCCACCGAAGGCAAAAATAAAATAAAAGATTCATCCCAGGTAGTATGGGAAGCTTCATAATTTTGACCAACTTCCTTAAACTTTGTGCCAAGTCAAATGTGATCAACTAACTGGGACAGAGGGTGCATAACCTAATAACCATGATTTCAAATCAAACGAGACTTGATTACACTCTAAACATGATTATGTACTTTCTAGACCATGTCCTCCACAAAACTCAACATTCTTCGCATTTTCTTTTTTCCTATCTTGTTCTGCATGAACAACTTAGTCCCTCATCCCATGGCGATTATGTGATGCCTCAATCAAGCTACAAGCATACACCAGACCCAAGCAGCCCCTATTGCTTTCCAGGCTACCATCAGGAGTAGGGTACAGATAGAGTCGATTTCCCCCCAAGGTCATGATTCTTGTTGAATTTTGTCCAAGAAATTTCGCTTCTACTTAATGTAGGCCACTTGACCTTTCTGTGTAATGGTACTAATATTTGTGGGCTTGGATACTTTTTAGTTTTTGCTTGGTCTTCCATTTGTGGAACTACGGACATTTCAACTAGCAATGTGAACTCTTTCAGGTGAATCTTGTGTGAACCCTGGAAGTGATCATGGTCTAAATTCTGCATTGCAGCTTAGCCCATTTTAGCTGGATGGTCATGGCCTTGTCACTAGTCTCTTTTGTATCTTTGAATGAAAATTTACAGGGGTGAAATGGATGCTAATTCCAATGCAAATCGGGAAAGAGAAAAAAGATGAAAAAGTGACCTACTTGCATATGCATATGCATATCTATATGAATCAAAGGCATTAAATTGCAAGAGAAAGGTATACTACCGCGAAGGATGTGCAGATTTAGCCAGCCAACCACGAGAAATTGACAGAAATAAGACCGACAGAGAGATACAGCTATAAACTATCCCAAGTGCTCAAAAAACCAAAAAGACTGATCATCATTTACTAAGAATTAATAGATTTGCGCTCGAGACCTACTAGGCATAAAACAAAATGTTACTGTTCAGCCATGGAAGTGACTTGTCAAAGCAGTCAATCTAAGAGGGTGAAAAGTGAGAATGTGTAACTTGATTGAGGAATACTTTGGCACTTTTGGAACTTCAGAACATCACAACATGACCTTAAAATATATGTGACGAACAATCTCAAGGTGAATTCCGGAGCCAGTCCAAATAAAGTTTCAATCATATCAGAAGTAGCCAGCCAAAGTGATGATTTCAGCATATCTAATTCGCCTCACGCGTCGCATAGGCGAACTCCTAGTGCGTGTGTTTGCTAAATCGCACGGACTTGGACACCAACTTATGATTAGTGTAGGGTATTACTGTCAGGTTTGTTGTAGGATATTACTGTTATGTTCATTATAGAATACAGATATATAAGAACAGGACTGGCTGTGAATAACTTATGGTAAAGCACACAAATTAAATGATACAAGGTCAAATCACTTAGCATGGTAGTATTTTAAAGGGTTAATTACACTCATGTCCTTGAGGTTAGGGTGAAATTACACGCGTGTTCATAAGTTTTGAAAATAGGTACTTATATCCTTTGACCTAACGGAATACAAGAATACATAACGGTTTTAGCGAAATGACCGTATTGCCCATGACTTAAAATGTAATTTCTTAACATGCCACCCTTTACTTTTAAAGATAAATTTCTCTCCTCTTATATTTTTTTCTCCTATCTTTCTTCCCATAGCAGAGCCATATACCTTGACTGTGCTTACCCCCAGCATACCCACACAAACCACTACTAACTACCATGCACCATTGTCGTGACCCACCCCCGCACCACCGTCATGCCCCCTACGCCGGAGCAAGCCATACACAACACCACCGCCGAGCAATATAACATACGAACCCAGACAATAGAAACAAGATTTGAGTTAAATAATTACAGAAAAAATAAACAAATTTGAAAGCTTTGATGGTGGTGGAAGGCCGTCGGTATGGTGGTGGTTGGTTGCGGAGACGACGGTGGGCCGCAGATACAATTATGGTTGTTGATTCACCGTCGGTGGTGTACGAAGGTGAGAGAGGTCAGACCGGGATCTGTGGGGGTTGGTGGTGGTGCCGACTATGTCGTGGCTAAGTATATTTCAGGGGCAGGGGGTGAGGGAAGGTGATGTTGGTGGTGACGAAGGGTGGCTGGATCTGATTTGGTTGTGGCAAGCTATCGAGGCAATGGCGCTGAGGTAAACGAGGCTGCAATTTGGTTGAGGTGGTGCGCGGTAGGGGGGAAGGGCGGGGGTGGGTGGGGCTGAGAGGGGGCAACGGCGGCATGGGCTGGGGGGGGCGGCATGGGTTAGAATTTAGGGAGAATGAAAATTAGGGTAGAACGGGGGGGATTAGAATTAGGATTTTCCATGTCTTTTTGAAAAGAAAAGCTATTTTAAGGAAATTAAAAACCATATTAAGAAATAGAAAATTTGGAGAGAGATAGAATTAGACATTAAAGTTTCAAAATTTTAAATTTTAAGTGTAGAAATTTTTATATAGCATATACCATTTGAAAACCTTATTTCAAATTAGGGTTTAGTATCTTAATTTGAAAATATAAAGTACAAGGGCAGTATTGCCATTTAAAAAATACGTACTGATGACAGTATGAAAAAAGTACATTTTTTGGACGAATAACTAACGGATGGACACAAGTGTTACCTTTTAAACGTTTGTGGTCACGGTTTGTTACATTTTGAAACTTAGTGTCCTTGACTATAATTTCACCTTAATTTCAGAGACATGGGTATAATTAACCATATTTTAAAATAAGATCCTTGATAATCAACGTTATAAGAAATCTCAAATGAGCGGTAGAGAAACGGCTAATCTAATAAGGGTAAATTACACAAAACTCCCCTGAGGTTTGCCATAATTACACTCCGCCCCCTATCTTTTAAAATTACATTCCGCTCAAAAAGTAACTTTTTCTCTTACGGTGTTAAGGGTGCAATGCAAAAAGACATGAATGCCCCTGACAATGTTTTCTTGGAATTTGGAGGGAAAACTAGGAAAGGGTGATTCACCATGAAGCTCACAAACACCAAGCAAGGTCTGCCAAACCAGCAAACCTGGTTGGAACGGCATTTCTAAGATTAATTCCTCGGCTTCTTTTGTCCGTCCTTGTCGGCCTAGGAGATTTACCATGCATGCATAGTGATCTTCTCCGGGATGCATTCCATAAACGTCAGTCATGGAAGAGAGATACTTTTTGGCTTCATCAAGTAGATATTCGACTGAAAACCAAACCGAAGTATCAACGTGTAAGTCTAGTACGCGTGTGTAGGATTTTCCGAGAAGGAGCAGGCGTGGAGCGCGCTGACGAAGGAGAACTCGTTGGGCTTGGTTCCACTCGCGTGCATGCGTCTGAACAGAGAGAGAGCCTCTACGGGATGACCCTTTTGGATGAAACCCGCAATGACAGTTGTCCACGACACCACGTTCTTGTGAGTCATTTCGTCGAATAGTTGGAGGGCGTCTGGAAGATGGCCGCATTTGGCATACATGTTGAAGAGTTTGTTGCGGAGGTAGAGGGAAGAGAGAAGGGCTTGCTTGACGAGTTTGGCGTGCATGGCTTTGCCGTGCCGCAAGTCAAGAGCTTGGACGAACGTGAGGAGAATGCGAGAGGCCTCTTCAACTTGTGCAGCGGAGGCGAATGAGTTGTGTGGTTTAGAGCCGCCATTAGAATAATGGCGTCGGCAAGTTCTTGCTACTGAATGTGATATTGTTCTGAGTTGGGATACGAGGTTTGGTGGCACCATCTCTAAGCTAATGCTGGCTTCATTCTCGACGTGAGAGTTACTGCATGTTTACCTCCTGCTCCTAGCAATACATAACTTCTTTGACCACGTTTGTCTTGGGTTTGGCGGCCTCGGGGAGTTGTATGCTGTGTTTGGGACAAAAGTTCCGGTTAATTACGAGTGTCAGGGTCGAACAACTGTTACCCAGATGTTGCAGTCTCCGAAGTTTTCTAACGTCACCAAAAATTGCAAATTTCCACTGGAAGGGCACGAGCAGTACAAAGTAATTGCAGAAAATGTTTGAACGCTGGCATTGTATATCTTCACAAGGAGCTGCAGATCCAACCATTATTCACTATTTTCTGACCAAGACATTGTTACCTCCTCAAGCAGGTAGGTCTAATGAAGGCAATGGATAAAAGGGCACGAGCAGAAGGTGGAGGAAGGGAAAAAGGGTCTCTGTGGAGTTGGCTGAAATTTACAAAACCTAACATCACAGGGCCGCACAGGTGTATAAAGAACAAAGGGGGGTATTTTGGGTAAGAAAATTGCATAAAGTAGTGTCGGGGAATCTTGAAATGGAGTTGGGCCTGCCGTTAAAACTGTGTAGTTGTGTGTAATGTGGGTACAAACCTCAGGGGAAAGGAGTGTAATTTTTAAAGATAGGGGGGCCGGAGTGTAATTATGGCAAACCTCAGGAGAGTTTTGTGTAATTTACCCATCTAGTAAATGCTTAAATTGTAAGGACTTTGGCGCGCGAACAGTTGATTTGGTCATATAACCTGGTTCTGCTTCTATCATTAAGTAGCATGCTTTTAGTTCTTTTCCTCCTAACATCTACTGCTTCAACCCTCCTAACCCCCTATCCCTCTCCCAAAACTGAAACCAACCTGCTACTCTACTTCAGCTACTAATAATTAAAAGATTAGGGTATCTTGCGGAGAAATGCTACTGTTCGTATAACACGTTGTCAAGAAAAAAAACCTGTGATGCTGATATCATAACCAAGTAGCACAGCTGTGCTTTTATACCGAGTGACAGCATGCTTACCACTTTTACTTGCACAAACTAGTTCAGTTAAAATAGCATGTGAGTGAACAGCAGTTGCAGTAAAGACCCAGCTATCATATCAAGGCAGGGTCGCTATGTTATCTTGATTTGATATCAGCGCTTTTGGCAAAAGAAAAGTCTCCAACTCAAGCATGCCAGTTTTTGTACAGAAATCTTACTTCCATTTTAGCTCAATTCTTCAGCCCATTTTGAACATCTAATGTTCCCTAGGGCACGAAACTGCTAGAAATTGAGTAACTCTTTTAGCGAAAAAGAAGCTCTCATCTTTAGCATGTACTGCGGACCTTAGAAACGCTGATACCAAGACGAAGACGAACATGCATTCCCACTCACAAGATTAAATACATGAAAAGCAAGAATTAATCGAGAGGGAGGAAATGACAAGCGTTGCAAAGGGTAAAATCAGAACAAAATAGAAAAGATAGAAGTGGTTTTACCTTGGGGACCCAAGACGGTCTTCCTGGAAGAAGCGGTGAAGGATAGGAGGGAGGCAATGCCATGATGGTCCTGAGCCTGAAGAGGGGTTAGATTAGGCATTTTCAAACCCTAGCCTTTGGTTCCCTGTCGAGAGAGAGGGAGCAGTGAAGTAGTAGCAGTAGTACTATTTTGGTGAAGAGAGAATTTGACGACTCTTTGCTGTGCAAAACGAGTACTTGGCAGAGAGACTCCACTGTGTCTGCGATGTTAACAAAGGGCGCACGAATCACGAGATGGAGGGAAAGGGCGCCGCGCTGCAGTGCGACGGCTTTCAATTTCCTCGCTTCCGCCCTTTTTCCTTCTCCCATTCGGCCGTTCAATTAAAATAGTCTCCTCACTTTCTTTGTTTGACCACCTTTTTTTTGCCTTATAAAAGCACTAGAACAGCGTTTATATACGCACCAGTTAAAATTAAAATTTCGAGCTGTTAAAATTTGCACGAAAATAGTATTAATTAATTATGAAATTGAAGAATAAACATTAAATGGTTAGAGTTCATGAGATTAAAAATTATTTTGTATCTAATCAAAATTTAACACTTATTAAGCTATATTTTAAAATTATCAGAATTCAAAAAAAAATAGGATTAAGGGTTTAGAAGGCATAAAAGATGTCAATAAAATCAATATATATATATATAGAGGGAGATGATAAAATGCTAGTGCTGGCAAGTTGACAGCACTCTGATTAATATCATTTTCAACCCATCAATTTCTAAGCAGTTCACTTAAAAATATCTCATACTTTTTAAAAGACTAAAATAAGACCCCTCTCAAGATTAGAATATGTCATTCCTGACCAAATGAGAATTTGATCATACAAAATTGATATCAGAGCAACTCAAATAAGCTGAAAATCGACCATTTATTTAAGAAGAATTTCATATTGAGATACAATGTCAAAAAATTCTAATCATAATAAATGAAAAAATTTTATTATAGAACGATTAATCCAATTCAACGACTTAGACGGCAATTTTCTAATAGAAAATGCTTCTTCAGACAAGCTGAAAATCGATCATTTGTTCAGGAAGAGTTTCATATTGAGATACAACGTCAAAAAAGTTTGTTGTTAAAATATGCTGCTCAAAAATATAAATTTGGCTTTCTTCCAGAAAAATTAAGAGGAATTCAAAAACATATCCAGAGTGAGTCTCTCTACGCAACCCCGAGTGGTGAATAAAAACAAAACAGGCTCATAAAAAAAGTTACTTGAAGAAAAAGTAAATAAAAAAGAGTTACCTAACAAAGAAGTAACCAAAGAAGATGAAATTAGGTTAAAGAAATAAATTAACATTATCAATGCAAACAAGTAAAAGAAAATTTTAGTCTTGACAGTATAAAAAAGATGTTAGAAAATAATTTTAGTGAAGACCAACTAAAATTATAAAAAAATGGTAAACTTTAGGCGACATTAACCCTCAAGGATAAAGATTATGTGGTTAACGTAAAATCAATACAACATAGTCTTGAGATGATTCAGGAATTTAAAAGACAGATTCCTAAAATACTAAAATAAGGGTTAATAAGACCCAACGAGAGTCCTCATTCAAGTCTAACTTTCGTGGTAAAAAATCATGCAGAACGGGCTAGAGGAAAAGACAGATTAGGGGTATGTGCTAACTCCAACATAACCAATGACCATTATGGTGGCAGATGGAAATAAGGTGAACATCGATTCTATGTGCACTGATTTAGTTGGAAATTGCAAAACACTGAGTTTAGTTCAAACATGATGGTGCTTCCATTAGGAGATTGTGAATGTGTATTGGGATTACAGTGGCTCAAGAGCCTTGGCAAGGTACAGTTTGACTTCCATGAGATGACAATGACTATTGTTAAGGATGGAAAAACTTTGGTGCTACATGGAGGTGATGGGCAGACTGAAGTTAAGCTAATGTCTGCTCAAGGAATGTTCAAGTACATTAGCAATAACCAAGGAGCACTATGTGGTCAGGTGTTTACCATTACAACATTGCAGACAGGTACCAGTACTGAACCCCAACTCACAGCTTTACTGCACATTTTTCTGATGTTTTTTGCTAAACCAAAGGGAATGCCACCCAAAAGAACTTAGGATCACAACATTCCATTAATTCCTAATGCCCACCCTGTGAGTTTGAGACCATATAGAATCCCTTATGCATAGAAAACTGAAGTTGAAAAGATAGTTCACGAGATGCTTGACTCTGGGATCATTCAAACCAGCACATCACCATTTAGCTCCCCTGTATTACTGGTAAAAAAGAAAAATGGGTCATGGAGGATGTGTGTTGACTACATGGGTTAAATAAGCTAACCATTAAGAACAAATTTCCAATATCAATTGTTGATGATTTGTTGGATGAATTACATGGAGCACAGTATTTTACCAAATTGGACCTAAGAAGTGGGTATCACCAAGTGAGAGTGCACCCTGATGACATCCACAAGACTGCCTTCATCACACACTTTGGCCATTTTGAATACAAGGTTATGCCGTTTGGATTGACAAATGCTCCAGCCACTTTCCAATCTGTGATGAATGAGGTGTTCCAGCCCTATTTAAGAAGGTTTGTTTTGGTCTTCTTCGACGATATTTTGGTGTATAGTTGTGATACCCCAGAAAATACTGAAAATGTATCTAACCGTGAGTTTGATTAATTAAGGGGTGTTATTTTTATTAAGTAGCAATATGTTGATGATGATTAAGTGTTAGGGAGCTATATGGGAGGTTAGTTTGGCCTTGGGGGTCAAAATGTAATTTTAGAAAGTTAAAGGGGGTAAAAGTGTAATTTTGAAAAATATGATGAACGTGATGCATATTTTTATTAAGTAGCATCATTTTGATGATAATGAGGTGTTAGGAGGCTAAAGGAGGGGTTAGGGTGATTTTGGAGTCGAATTATAATTTTCTCAAAGTCGAGGGGTCAAAATATAATTTTGAAAACTTGAGGGGCCAAAGTGCAAATAATGAAAGTTTGCAAAAGGTGTCACACATTGGGGAGGAGTCAGCTGAATGGTGGCCATCTCCTAGTAAACTAAGCTGACTAAGTTCATGATATAATAAAATAAAAGGGGGATAAGATTGATGAGATGATAATATAAAAAGGAAAGTTTGGGGTAGAAAATGGAAATAATGGAAACTGAAGAACATCCGATGAACAGTAGCAGCGAAAAAGCAGTGGGAAGAAAAGAAAAAGAAGGAAAAAGAGGAGAAAAAGAAGGGAAGAAGGAGAAGAAGAAAGGGAAAACCTAAACCCATCAGGGTAATTCCTTGATCTTGAACCCTAATTGCGAAAAAAATTAAGAATTTGATTGAATAATGGGTTAATTTCGGCTGAATATATACATGGTGTAAATAATATATGTGCTCTTCTGGTTGTTAGTGGGTATGATTGTGTGTTTAGTTGAATGAATTAGAGGTATAAAAGTGTGGGGAGGACATTGTAATGTGTTTGGACAATCTAAGGCGGAATTAATGAGGAAATCCATGCGTGAGTGTGAGGAGTATGCACCCAGGTACGCAGCTGGTTGAAGGAGGAAGATGATGTGTGTGCACGTGAAGGTGAAGTAGTGTGTGTTGATGTGAATAGTGACTGTTTTTGTCACTAAAGGTGCAAATTTAATAACCAGGTTTTAATTCGAATTTTTAAAAATAGTTACGGTCATATTTAGCCAAAGTACAAAACATAGACCCAAATTATTTTTGAGAGACCTGTATCGTGGAATAATTTCAGATTTTTCTGAGATCGGAAAGGGGGTGAACAGATGCGGAAAGTTTGGAACTTTATGATGAAATTTAAAATATCAAACGAATGCGGTTTTGTGCAAAATTTTAATGAGGACTCTATAATTCTGAGAAGTTCCATTTTCCAAGTTTTCGGGTCATTCTAAAGTCGTTAGCTATTTTTGGCCGAACGGACTTTTAAGCGCTCGAATTGGACACCGGTTCGGGATTTTTGGGCAAAAATTTTATAAAATACTTTTTAGCTCAAGAATGAATGCAGAAGGTTTACAATATCATTTTAAAGTAGTTTTGAGATTTTTATGGTGCCGGGAACCCTCAGGGGGCATTTTGGTAATTTACCACCTGGAGAGGGGTATTTGGTAAATTTCCCGGTAAAGTTTTTCAAGGGACTTTTTAGTCCAGAAAGGATTGTAAAACACCTAAAAGGTTGTTTTGACGCTGATTCGGAGCGTTGCGGTGACAGTGAACCCCGGGGGCATTTTGGTAATTTGTCGCCAGAGGGGGTATTTTGGTAAAGTTTTTCTATAAAATACTTCAAAGGACTTGTTAGTCCGGAAAGGGATGTAAGACAGTTGAAAAGTTGTTTTAAAGTCATTTTGAGACGTTTGTTGGGGCGATGACCGCCAGGGGGTGTTTTGGTAATTTTTCCTTTAAAATTTTTTGAGGGAATATTTGGTCTATAAATGATGCAGTACATGTTTGTAAGGACGCATTTTGGAGCGTCTATTCGTGATGTATGAGTAAGAGGATGTAGTTGCTCTGTATTTCAACACAAGGTTTTAAGTGTAATTATGGTCGATAACTCAACCTGGTGACGTCACCTGGGTTGAGGGTGTCGCAATAGTAGTACCTATCAAGATCACCTTCAACACCTTGCATTGGTGTTAAAAACCTTAAGACAACACCAACTATTTGTGAAGGAGTCAAAATGTTCTTTTGCCAAACAAGAAGTAGATTATTTGGGGCATATCATCTCTAAGACTGGAGTCTCAACTGACCCTGAAAAGATTGAGGCTATGATAGCTTGGCCATTACCAAAGAATCTTAAACAACTCAGGGGTTTCTTGGGCCTCACAGGATACTATAGGAAATTCATCAAGCACTATGGTATCATTAGCAAACTGTTAATCAAGTTACTACAGAAAAACAACTTCCATTGGAATCTTGAAGCCATTCAAGCCTTTGAAGACCTCAAATCTGCAATGACTAGTGCCACTGTTCTTGCATTACCAAAATTTTCTATTCCATTTGTGGTTGAGGTAGATGCAAGTGAACAAGGTATGGGTGCTGTATTAATGCAATTGGGAAGACCTGCAGCCTTTTTCAGCAAGGCATTTGGCCTAAGGGCACTAGCTATGTCCACTTATGAGAAGGAATTGGTTTCCTTAGTACAAGCAATTTTACATTGGCATTGCTACTTAAGCAGTTAACCTTTCATTGTGAAAACAGATCACTCTAGCCTTAAATTCCTGTTGGGACAGAGAGTAACATCATTATTGCAGCAGAAGTGTTTATCTAAACTGCTGGGCTTCACTTTTGAAATACACTACAAGGCTGGGAGAGAAAATGGAGCTGTTGATGCTTTATCTAGATGGCCAAGGGATGAACAAGTTGAACAAGTGAATGAAAGTTGTCAAGCTATATCCCAAGTCACTCCCTTATGGCTCATTGAATTACAAGAGAAGTTATGATGGGGACCATGAAGTGCAACAACAGATGCAACTTCTCATCTTAAAACCAATGGCAACATCTGAGTATCACCTTGAACAAGGTGTGCTTAGATTCAGAGGTAAATTATATGTTGGAAGTAATGGGGGATTGAGGGAACAAATCATCCAAGCTCTGCATTCATTTGGAATTGGGGGCCATTCTGGTAACACAGCTACTTTTAGAGGATTGCAACCTTATTTTTCTGGCCCTTGATGAGAAGTGACTTTAAGAATGCCATTTTGCAGTGTGAAGTTTGCCAAAGAAACAAAGTTGAACATGTCCCATATCCAGGGCTGCTACAACCATTACCTATTCCCTCACAATTCTGGAGTAGTGTCTCAATGGACTTCATTGAAGGGCTACCAAAGTCTGAAAACAAGGAAGTGATTATGGTGGTGGTGGATAGACTAAGCAAGGTAGCTCATTTCATGGCACTCAACCACCCTCACACAGCTCAAGATGTGGCCAGAGCTTACTTTGACCATGTATTTAAACTTCATAGTACACCAGGTAACATTGTCACAGACAGAGGGAGCATTTTTTTGAGTCAATTCTAGCAAAAACTATTTCAACTCATAAATACCAAGCTGAGCCTTAGCACAGCTTACCACCCTCAGAGTGATGGCCAAACTGAGAGGGTAAATCAATGCTTGGAGACCTACCTGAGATGTTTTTGTGGAGATAGACCTAAGGTTTGGTCAAAATGGTTGACCCTTGCTGAGTATTGGTTCAACACTTCATACCATAGTGCCCTCAAAATGACTCCATTTCGAGCATTATATGGATATAGCCCCAGGCCACTCAATTTGGGGACAAATGAAACCACTCACATAGCTTTAGTTGATGCATACATGGCTGACAGAGCTAGAATTCTAAATTTACTCAAGCAAAATTTGGTGATGGCATATGAAAGAATGAAGTTGTATGTAGATAGAAGGAGGACTAAAAGGGAATTTGTAGTAAGGGATTTTGTTTACTTAAAACTACAGCCATACAGACAGAGCAGTCTAGCTCTTAGAAGGAATCTGAAACTTTCACATAGATACTATAGTCCTTTTGAAATCATAGCAAAGGTGGGCAAGGTGGCTTATAGACTCAATCTCCCCCCAGAGGCTCAGCTTCATCCTATGTTCCATGTCTCACTCTTGAAGATTGCAATTGGTAAGGGGGTCACTTTTAATCCAACTCTTCCTCCTATTAATGAAGCTGGTCAGATAATCCTTGAACCAACTCATATTTTGGAGCACAAAATGATCAAAAGGGGATCTACCTATGTTCCACAAGTCTTGGTGGGATGGACTAATCTACCAGAAGGAGATACTGCCTGGGAAGACTGGGATGTGTTAAAAACCAAATTTCTTGAATTTGTTGCAGTGGTGGAGGGAAATTTTGAAGGGAAAGGGAATGTTAGGAATTCTCCTAAAAGAATTCCTGTCAGGATCAAACTTAAGAAGAAGAATCTCCCACGAGCACCTATTAATATGGCAGCTGAAAAAGAAACAAATGAAGAAGAGAGCTTGACAGTAATTTTGGAAACAAAGGGAAGGGAAGTGAATTCCATGCATGGTGGAAGGATGAGTCAGCAGGTGCGTGGATGTGTTACTAAATGAAGATTCCAGACCACGCGCCAACAACATTTATCAGTGACAGGAAGAAAGAGTTAATGTCACCATTAACTCTTAATCTGCATTAAGGAGGTTGAGCAGTTATTAGCAATCCAAAATCCAATATGGATCTCTGTCTGAAGATTGACATCAACTAAATAAATTCTCTCTTTGTTAATTTCTTTCAATGATTGTATTTTTCACTTTTTGGTTAGAGTCAGTTGTAACCATCTATATGATGGCAAAAAGAGAGCTCAGAGAAGATCATTTTGTTATGAAATGAAAATCTACACACTCTCTCTCCTATCGTGAGCCTTGAGCTCTTCTTTTCTTCTTCTTCTGGTCCAAAAATTGGATTTCTCTTTGCAATTGATACCTAATTTCTTCATAAATTAAACTGGCACCAAGTCAAGTAATGAATTTGAGTAATTTCTCCTCTGCATATATTCCCCTTGAATTCTGCTTAAATCGATGTGAAGAGGTACATGCATGGATAGCTTTGTGTCTTGTGTTTTCGTTTTGCTCTTCAAACAAAAACTTGTGATAATTATTGTTTATTGCGTTGCCATTTTTTTTTCCCTAGAGAACGGACATGTGCTTTGTGTTGTTTTCTTAGATACGTTATGTACTCATGTTCCAATATTCATGGAGTCAGTTTGTTTTTGGTGGACTCTCTACAATAGAGGGAAATTGTTTTTTGTTAAATAATAACTAAGGAGCCAGACACTTATTAGCTAAAAATCAGATGGAAAGATTGAAGGTCCTCTTCTTTTGCTTTTCCATTTTGTTCAATTTTTATGGAAAAATGACATGCAAAGACTACCATATGGATATTCACTCATTTCCTGCTGCTAAATTGAGTATGCGTAAACATGGAAGGTGTACCTGATTTATGTTTTTGAGTTCCGGAAGTATGGTATTATGTGCAATATGTGTTCGTATTTAATATTGTGAAATGAAATCAATAAATTCGTTCTGATGCTCTACCCTTTGTCAAGAGTTTAGTTCCCGAATTTTTTGGAAAGAGAAAAATTATGAATGTATGATTTTATTTTTCATCAGAAAATATTTCTTAAGTATGTCCTAATTAGTACAAAAAAACAGTCGTCTACTGGAACCATTCTCATATTCACATTTCCGTTTGTGTTAGTACTAGCAGAATTGACACAACTAAACAACCAAAAGCGTACACATTTTAAGTAAATCAACTTGCCAGGAAGTGTAGATCCTATATTTGAATGTCTCTTTAACTTATAGTACATGCTCTAATCAGTACTATTTGTACAACTAAGGCAGATATCTCAGAGACAGAGATAGAGGGAGGAAGAAAGTTGAGAAGGGGAGAGTAGAGAACCGGAGCTTCTGAGTATTCAGTCATGGCAGATGATAATCTGAAGGTTCTTAATGCGCTCGGTGTAGCCAAAACACAATGGTATCATTTCACTGCGATCATTATTGCTGGAATGGGTTTCTTCACTGATGCCTATGATCTCTTCTGTATCTCCCTTGTCACTAAAATGCTTGGCCGCATTTACTACCATGTTGATGGTGCACAAAAGCCCGGCACTTTACCTCCCAATGTATCTGTTGCTGTCAATGGCATCACATTCTGTGGCACGCTGTTCAGCCAGCTCTTCTTTGGTTGGCTCGATGACAAGATGGGCCGAAAACGAGTCTATGGGATGACACTCATGCTCATGGTCCTCTGTTCCATTGCTTCAGGCCTTTCTTTTAGCCATGACCCCAAAGCTGTTATGGCGACCCTATGCTTCTTTCCCTTCTGGCTTGGCTTTGGTATTGGTGGTGATTATCCTCTTACTGCAACCATTATGTCAGAATATGCTAACAAGAAGACTCGCGGTGCTTTTATTGCCGTGGTGTTTGCAATGCAAGGGTTCGGAATATTGGCAGGTGGGGTGTTTGCAATGATAATATCGGCTACCTTTGATGCTGGGTTCAAGGCTCCAGCTTATGAGGTCGACCCGATTGGCTCAACCGTCCCGCAAGCAGATTATGTATGGAGGATTATTATGATGGTTGGAGCACTTCTTGCTCTGCTCACTTATTACTGGAGGATGAAGATGCCTGAAACTGCTCGGTACACGACTCTTGTTGCTAAGAATGCAAAGCAGGCTGCATCAGACATGTCCAAGTTTTTGCAGGTTGACTTGGAGGCCGATCAGCAAAAGGTGGAGCAGATAGAGGCAAAGCCAGCCAATGCATTTGGCTTGTTCACAAAGGAGTTTTTGTGTCGCCATGGGCTTCACTTGCTTGGTACAACAAGCACATGGTTCCTACTTGACATTGCATTTTACAGCCAGAACCTGTTCCAAAAGGATATCTTTAGCGCGATTGGATGGATCCCTCTAGCAAAGACAATGAATGCTACAGGGGAGGTTTTCAAGATTGCGAGGGTGCAAACCCTCATTGCTCTGTGCAGTACCGTGCCAGGTTACTGGTTCACCGTGGCTTTGATTGACAGGATCGGGAGGTTCGCTATCCAGCTACTGGGATTCTCCATGATGACTGTGTTTATGTTTGCCCTGGCCATTCCTTATGACCACTGGACTCACAAGGACAACCGTATTGGGTTTGTGGTGATGTACTCATTGACCTTCTTTTTTGCGAATTTCGGACCCAATGCCACCACATTTATCGTGCCAGCTGAGATCTTCCCGGCTAGGTTGAGGTCAACTTGCCATGGTATATCGGCTGCATCTGGGAAGTTGGGGGCAATGGTTGGCACTTTCGGGTTCTTATATTTGGCTCAGAACCAAGACAAATCAAAGGCAGATGCAGGGTATCCTACAGGAATTGGGGTGAGAAATTCGCTTCTTGTGTTAGGTGTTATCAACCTGGTGGGAACTTTATGTACTTTTTTGGTGCCTAAATCGAAGGGAAAATCTTTGGAGGAGATGTCAGGCGAGAATGAGGATTCAAACGAGTCACAGGTTTAAGTTGGGTCAACCGCCCGAGAACAGTTCCAGGCTACTCATAAGGTTGCTTATTGTGTATCAGTTTCTTAGCAGAATGCTGCAAGGGTGAAGCTCTGATGGTCCATGTGTTTCTCTTGCTATCAGCTGACATTCTGAATTCTAGATTTTTTTTTCCTTTTCTTAAGATGGTAATTGTAGTTCTTGAGCTTCTGGTTCAATCTGTACCTGAAATGCCAATCAAGTTAGTGATTTTTCTCAATATACTGTGCTTAGTTATGGTAGTTATCAAATGAATCGTGCACTCCCATTACGTATCTGCCGCATGCAATTCATCCTACGTTCTTGTCATTTAAAGTCGAAGAGAATTTCGAAACCATTAATCAGTTGCCACTTGGATATTTCTAAGAAAGATTTGGCTAATTGAATAGTAAGCAAGGTTTTGAATAAAAGATAGACTTGATCGTGTATTAATGCAAAAGTTATCAATGAATCATTTGGGAGGATAATCACGTTGAGAACTGATAAAGATTGTCTTTTGACACTATCCACAAGATGAAGAGAACAAAAGTTTGGTAGAATCATGGTTGTGCGGCTATAGTAATCTATGATGGCTTCACTAGATATGATAGATACTTAGGTCTACCTTTGTTTACGTAAGGTCATAAAGCAGCAAAGATGATCCAACGTACAGGCCACAATCTAGTTTTCCTCAAACATCTCTATCAGGTTAGTTCTTCTAAAATAAAATAAATGCGCAATCATCCCATTTTTACTCTTTTATTATTTCTTTTTTGGTCGTACCTGATGAATTTTTAATGCATTACAAATGTTCTAATAACCCCTGGTTCAACTCTTGCAGATAAATTTATTACAAGGATGAAAAAGATATAGATAGCTTAAGGGGGATAGAGAGGTGAAAGGCAAATTCTGGGAAGGGTTTGTTGGCAATGGCAGTGGCAGGGGTACAACTACAGGTGCTGAATGCAATCCATGTGGCAAAGACCAGTGGTATCACTTTACTGCGATCTAGTAGAAGACCAAGGCAAATGCAGGGTAACCAGAAGGTATTGGGTGAAGAATTCCCTCATTGTGTTGGGTGTGGTCAACCTATTGGGTGCATTGTGTAGTTTCATGGTACCTGAATCTAGGGGGAGATCTCTGGAGGAAATGTGAGGCGAGAATGAAGATCGGGAAGAACAGGCAGCAAAACAATAGTAGGACAGTGGCTGGATCGTGGTTTTAATTTTGGAGGAATAAACGTCTCCCATGTTTCATCTGTTAAGGAATATCTTCCTTATTGGATTGTGACAAAATTCCACTAAAAGTGGATCACATGAATTATGCTCATCATATCTCACTGATAGTGGATCGCGAATTTTATGGCATAAAATTAAGAATTAATTGATTCTTTTTGTGTATATAAATACATGCTCTTCTCAATGTAAAGACACACATAAAACATTAAGTCAATTCTCTTTATGTCTTCATTTATCTCTTTTCTTTATTCTCTTAAGATGGTATCAAAGCCATCCTTCTAGTATTTGTTCCAAACCTTCAAGCATTCGAAACCTTCAAACACCAGCAGCATCAATTTCAGCATGGATCCATCAAATCCATATTTTTTTTCATCATTCAGATCATCCTAGTCACTTGCTCATACCCATCAAATTAAACGAAGCCAATTATCCCTCCCGGAGTAAATCCATGATTCATGCCCTCACAGCCAAGAACAAAATTGGCTTCATCAATGGATCCATTGAGCAACTTTCAGAAAAAGATCAACCAACAAAATACGCTTTATGGAACTAATGCAACAACATGATTTTATCATGGCTTACTCACTCGGTAGACCTAGATCTAGCCAAATGAGTTATTCATGCAAAGACCGCCTATCAAGTGTGGGAAGATTTCAAAGACCAGTTTTCACAAAAGAATGCTCCCGCTATCTGCCAGATTTAAAATCATTGGCTTCTTTTTCACTAGGTATTATGACTATCTCTACTTATTTCACGAAAGTCAAAGGCCTTTGGGACGAGTTAGATACATATCGAGCACGTCTCACTTATAACCAGATGAAAGCACATGATCAGCAAAGGGAAGAAGACTGTTTAATACAGTTTCTCATGAATCTCCACGACACCTACAATGTTGTACGTACAAATATCCTCATGATGTCGCCACTTCCTAATCTACGACAAGCCTATTCCCTTGTTATTCAAGAGGAAACACAACGATAAATGACACCGGAATTAATTGAAAATTTTTCCATCGCGACTGCAATTCAGAGACATGGAAATAATTTCTCAAATAAATCCAAAGACAAGCATTGCGAGCATTGTAACAAAGAAGGTCATACAGTTGAAAGTTGTCGCACTCTGAAGTTTCCTTGTAAGTACTGTGATAGAAAAGGTCATACAGAAGACAGATGCAAATTTAAAAATGGAACATGGGTTCCGAACAACACAAGAGGCCAAGGTAATCAACACAATACTTCACAACAGCGGCAATGTGGGTCTCAAGGAAATACAATTAATTTATTTCATATTGCTAATGCAATAGTTCTTCTCAATCTACACATGGGGTCCATTCGCAAGACACCAATAGTTTACCCGGGCTTTCCACAGATCAACTTTAATAACTTGCTCATGCCTTATTTATGATGACTCGAAATCAGAAGTCTCCTGGTAATGGCGATGCTTATGCAAATGCTGCAGGTTTGTCTCCTTTTCAAAATGCTTCAATTAATTCTGTATTCACTAAGCCTTGGATTTTGGATAGCTGAGCTACTGACCATATCACTTCCGATTCTACGCTTTTCACTCAAACAAATCTCTCATCAATACCCATTGTCAATTTACCCACTGGGTCATCTGCCTCAATCAATTCCATTGGCACCATGCCATTTAACTCAGATATCACCTTTGATAATGTTTTATGTGTTCCTTCTTTTCGTTTAAATTTGATGTCTGTTAGCAAACTCACCAATGATTTAAATTGCTGTGTCATTTTGTTTCCATCCTGTTGTGCTTTGCAGGACTTGGCTACGGGGAAGATGATTGGCTCGGGTAAGCAGCATGGTGGTCTCTATTATATGTCCCCACTAAATAAGGCACCTATTTCTCATAAAGTTTCACAACCCTCAAATTTGTGGCACATGCGTCTACGACATCCATCATCATTTAACCTAAAATTAACTGCTCCATTATTGCCTTCTCATAATATTTGTTTTGATGATAATTGTGTTGTTTGTCCTATGGCTAAACAGACTAGACTTCTATTTCCTTAAAGTACTATATCAACTCGTGCTCCATTTGATTTGTTGCATTGTGATATACGGGGTCCACACAAAGTACCCATTCATTCAGGAGCTCGTTTTTTTTTCGTACAATTGTGGACGATTTTACAAAATGCACATGGTTATTTCTTATGCAATACAAGTCAGAAACTCAAAAACTTTTATAGTCTTTTATTGCATTTGCTAAAACTCAATTCCATGCCTCGGTCAAAGCAATCAGAGTAGATAATGGCAAAGAATTCTCGTCCATGCAAAATTTTGTTCACTCTCATGGCATTAAATATCAACACACTTGTGTTTCAACTCCACAACAAAACGGAGTAGTTGAACGCAAGCATCGCCATATTCTAACTGCAACAAGTACACTACGCTTTCAGTCTCACTTGCCCCTTATCTTTTGGGGAGAATGCGTATTGACTGTTGTCTACCTTATCAACCGATTGCCAACCCTATTGTTATCTTTCAAGTCACCTTTTGAATTATTGTACAATCGTCCACCATCATTTAATCATTTGAAAGTTTTTGGTTGTCTGCATTATGTAACTGTTGTTCATCCCACACCTAAATTTGATTCTTGTGCCAATGTTGCGTCTTTGTTGGGTATCCTACTGGTCAAAAAGGTTTCAAACTTTATGATTTGGCAACTAAAACTTTTTTGGTTAGTTGTGATGTCAAATGTTCTGAAACTATCTTTCCTTTTATATCGGCTACACATTTAACTTCCACGTTGCATCATATTTCTCCCGACTTCATGGACAATTGGTAATCTTCTCCATCATTGCCCACCAACATCCCCTCTTCCCAACCTCAACCCACTGAGTCAACAACCATACAAGAATCTACATCTTCCATGCAATCTCCTTTAACTGAACCCACAGCCACAGAGGATATTTCTCCCAATCCTAATGTAATATCCCGAACTTTAGGAGCCGATTAAAATAACCATTCGGGTTCCGAAAAATAAACGGTTGCTAATTTTGAGCAATACTCGAGCATTAGAAGCTTGTGAAAGCTTAAAAGAATTTTGGGGCAAAAATATAATTTTTGAAAATTTGGGGGCATTTTTGTAATTTTGGAAACTTTGGGGGGTATTTGTGCAATTTTATAAAGTAAATTAGAAACCATTTTTCTGAGCTGGCCACCTCCTACTAGCTTAATGATTAAGCTAAAAAAAAGAAAGAGAAGATAATTGAGAAAGAATGGATAAGGTTAAAGAAGAAAAAAAAAACAAAACAAAAAAAAGACAAAAAGGGAAACCTTTCCCTTTCGGGAAAGGAAGAAGAACAGGAACCCAGAAACAGAGAAGAGAAAGAAAAAAAAAAGGAGAGAAGCAGGGGCTTCGGCCGAGGAGGATTTAAGGGGAATTCGAGCAGTGAATTGGAAAGGGGTCAAGCACGAGATTCCAAGAGGTAATCTCTTCTCGTTTGGGTGTATGTACTCACTGTGTGTATAATAGGTGTGCTCGTGTGTGTGTTCATGGCTGCGACAGTGGGTCGTATGCATAATTTGAACCTTGATCAGGTTGATGTGAATATAAGTAAAAGGGGAGGTGAGTTTAGTGAACTTCTGAGGGGTTAGGGTGTGAGTTGTGTGGGTTCGGTAAGTATTTTCACTGAACTGTGTGTGTACGTGTGTTCTTGGCGTATGGGTGTGTGAGTTAGGTAGGATTTGGATGTACTTGTGTAATTTAAATGGTGTTAGGATGTGTTTTGGTTGAATTTAACCTTATGTAGGTGTTGTTTTCAGTGGATTAATGGTACATTCGTGGGTGTATGTGTGAGGTTGGAAGGGTTGGGTGCTGCGGCTGAAGGTTGAAGACGAGCTGTGTGTGTTTGAAGGTGTAATAGTGTGTGTAGTAATCTGAATAGTGTTTGTTATTGTCGCTAAAGGTGAAATTCATTTAGGCAGTTTTTGATTGAATTTTCATAAATATCTAGAGCCAAAATTAGATAAAACTTAAAACAGTAACCCCTGATAATTTTACGAGATCTACGCTCTGGAAAAGTTTGGGAATTTTTGGAGTTCGCAAAGAGTGCTAAATTGGGGTACTGATTAAAACACTTTATCGATTTATTTAGCATATCAAACCAAGTTATTTTAACCTGAAACTTTTATGGAAGCCCTATTTTATAGATATGATTCATTATCTAAAATTTTGGGCCATTCCGAGGCCGATAGGTATTTTTTGCAAAACTAGCCTTTTAGCGCTCGATCCGGACACCGGTTCGGGATTTTCGGGCGAAAATTTTCTAAAATACTTTTTAAGCCAGAAATAACATCAGGATGCTTAAAATAGCGGTTTAAGATATTTTTGAGATTTTTCAGGTGCCGGAAACCCCCAGGGGTGTTTTGGTAATTTACCACCCTGAAGGGGTATTTTGGTAATTTTACCTATAAGGGGTATTTTGAAGTAAATTTACATACAGTAAGATTATTTTAGTGACTTTGCTTATGAAAAAGTCATTTTGAGAATTTAAGTGTAACGTGGGGTATTTTGGTAATTTACCACCCCGAAGGAGTATTTTGGTAATTTGACCTAAGAAAGGTATTTTTGCATAAATTTACATATGGGAAGTTTATTTTAGTGATTCTACTTATGGGAAGACCGTTTGGGTTATTTAAGTCCGAGAGGGGCATTTTGGTAATTTTACACCCTAGGGGCATTTCAGTAATTTTACATACCCGGTGAGGGGAGGTTCATTTTGGGAGCATGTGTGAGTTCGTATTAAGTTATATCTTGTTCTGTAGGCTGTTTCTAATGGTTCGATTATTTCGTTTAGGTTAAAGCTAAAGACTTCCGGTTAGGATAATTTAGCTGCGGATCCAGGTAAGGGATTCTATCTGAACCTTGGGTAAGGACTTTTGTCCGAACCCTTATTTGATTACTTGTACTCGTAAGTACTCCTTTGATATATTTACGGCTAATGCCGAACTCTGAGTTATGTATTGATATCAGCATGTTCTTGCCCAGAAAACCCTAATGTTGAACCTGAATCGATTATTTGGAAATCTTGTGATGCTCGCATGTTATTGCGGGCTGAGCAAATTTGATAATTGTCTGTATCCATTCTTTCGAATTGTTGTGATTATATTCGATAATTATTCGTGGTCGTTTTTGTTGTTTATCTGTGATTTTTCTTCTGAAGTTTTGATTTCTTCTGAAAATTCGATTTCTTCTGAAAATTCGATTTCTTCTGAAAATTCCGAATGCTGACTTATGTCAGTATGATTATTGTTATGAGAACCCGAATTGATTTCGGGGATATGAGCTTATGTTAACGCTCATTGATATTGTTAATTTCTGTGTTGACCTGGGTACCTGTTTAGTGGGGAGGCGGTATAAGGCTGGTTGAATCCTGCATGAAACGCAGGCTAGTACCCAAGTGGACTAGTAATTATTTTAGTACATCATGCATGTGTACACTATATAAGCTTGCCATAATGGCATTGCAATCGCCCAGGATCAACATTGATTTTTGATTTTTTTAGCTAGAATGATTTGTACTTGGGTTGAAAGCCCTTGACAAACATTCATTGTACTTAGCTAGAAGGATTTGTACTTGGGTTGAAATCCCTTGACAAGCCTTTATCGTATTATCTTATTTGATTTCTGCTTGGGTTAAAATCCCTCGGAAAATCTTGTTGTATTTTTTAAATGAATTTCTGCTCGGATTGAAATCCCTTGAGCAAGGGAAATTTTCATGGTACTTGGAAATGCTGACTTGAAAAGGATCTTTTATTGATCGTTTTGAATTTTGTTCTGATTGTTAATATTTATTTTGGCATCTATTTCTGATGAATTTTGATCATTTTGGGTAATCATTGAGTTTTGATCGTTCGAAGTGTTTTGAAAATCATCGTCGGTTGGATTTTTTGGAGTCGTGTTATAATCTCTTTTGTAGTCCTTGTACGACCTTACTGGGCTCTCAAAAGCTCACCCTTCATTTGGCTCCCTTCTGCAGGTAATGATCAAATGTAGCATGTTCGGGAATGGGTTAGAGTCTGTGTGAGATTCCGATGAGCCCATCACTACTGTGTAGGGAGACCCCTGCGTGGGTCAGTTTTGTCAACTCGTTCTATAAGAACTTGAGTTTGTAAGGAACCTAGTTCTTAATAGTTCAAGTTTGAATAGTTTTGTAATATTGAATGTAAAGAGTTTGAGTTGATATCGGATTAACTGTTTTGGAAGTATGTGTTAGTGAACAGGTCTGACAGGTGTGATGTGATCCGGTAGGTTAACGACCCGGGAGTTCGGGGCGGCGGAGCTCCGGATTTCTGGGGGTGTTACACCTAACTAACCTCTTACATCCTCGCCTCCAGCCCAATCCACTGAACATGTTTCAACATCTTTAGATTCTATCATTCCTTCCCTTCATCCCCTGCACCAATCCCTTCGGCCCAAGTAACCTCTAGCATGGCATAGAGATTACATACTGTCAGCACAAGTCAATCTTCCTTCCACAGTGCCAAGTTCTACGCCAGGTACTCGATATCCTCTTTTAAACTTTCTTTCCTACTCTCGTATCTCTTCTGCCCATTGTACCTTTTTAGCCAACATTACAGGTCATACCGAGCCTCAGTCATTTGCTCAGGCTATCCTTGATCCACATTGGCAACAAGCAATGAATGCAGAATTAGAAGCATTGTAACAAAATAAGACTTGGAGTTTAGCTTCACTTCCTGCTGGTCATAAACCTATTGGCTGTAAATGGGTTTATAAAACCAAAGATAGATCTGATGGCACAATTAAGCGTTATAAGGCTCACCTTGTCGCAAAGTGATATACTCAAGTTGAGGAATCGATTACCATGAAACATTTTCTCCTACAGCAAAACTCACTACACTTCGCTGTCTTCTCGTTATTATTTCTGCTTGACATTGGTTCGCCTACCACTTAGATGTTCAAAATGCTTTTCTTCATGGCGACTTGCAAGAAGAAGTGTATATGGAACCTCCACTTGGTCTTCACCGACATGGGGAGAACATTGTATGTCGGCTCCATAAATCCCTTTATGGCCTCAAACAAGCATCAAGAAATTGGTTTCTCATATTTTCAGAGACCATTCAGAGAGCAGGTTATCAACAATCAAAGGATGATTATTCTCTTTTCACCAAAGCTAAAGGTACTTCATTCACTGCGATCCTTATCTATGTTGACAATATATTTCTCACTGGGAATGATCTTCAAGAAATTGAACGTCTCAAAAAATCTTGGAGACTTCCTCATCAAAGATCTTGGAGACTTAAAAAATATTTTTTGGGTATTGAATTCTCTCGTTTAAAGAAAGGCATTTTCATGTCTCAGAGAAAATATGCACTAGATATTTTACAAGATTTATGACTTCTAGGTGCACGCCCAGACAAATTTCCAATGGAACAAAATTTGAAGCTCACTCCTGTAGATGGAATTTTACTGAGTGATCCAACTAAATACAGAAGACTAGTTGGCAGACAGATTTATCTTACCGTCACAAGGCCTAACATAGTCTATTATATTCGAACACTAAGTCAATTCATGCATAAGCCTCGTAAACCTCATTGGGATGCAGCCATACGAATGGTACTCCTAGTCAAGGTTTACAATTTCCTTCCATGAACAATCTTGCTTTGAAAGCCTTTGTGATTCAGATTGGAAAGGTTGTCGTATTACAAGGAGGTCAGTCACAGGATATTGCATTTTCCTTGGAAATTCTCTTGTCTCATGGAAATCCAAGAAACAAGCTAATGTTTCTAGATCATCAGCAGAAGTAGAATATAAAGCTATGGCAAAAACATGTTTAGAGCTAACTTGGCTACGTTATATTCTACAAGATCTAAGGATTCCACAGGTAGCTCCCACACTATTATTTTGTGACAACCAAGCAGCTTTGCACATTGTGACGAATCCTGTTTTTCATGAGCGTACAAAGCACATTGAAATATATTATCACATTGTTCGAGAAAAACTACAAGCTGGAATGATCAAACCGTCATATGTACCTACCCACTTTCAATTAGCAGATGTCTTCACAAAACATTGGAAAAATATCAATTCAAGATATTACATAACAAGTTGGGACTTCATAATATTCACTCTCCAACTTGAGGGGGAGTGTTAAGGAATATCTTCCTTACGGGTTTGTGACAAAATTTCACTAAAAGTGGATCAAATGAATTATGCTCATCATATCCCACTAATAGTGGATCATGGGTTTTATGGCATAGAATTAGGAATTAATTGATTCTTTTTGTGTATATAAATACATGCTCTTCTCAATGTAAAGACAAACACATAAAACATTCAGTCAATTCTCTTTATGTTTTCATTGATCTCTTCTCTTTATTTTCTTAAGATCATCTCAGTCTATCAATTTTACCTTTCTGCAATGCTCCTCCAAGTGTTCTATGGCCCATGTTGTTCAATTAACTTGTAAGAATATCATTTTTCACTCTCTCCAACGTTTCTCTCATTAGTTCCAAAAGTTAAATGATCACATACTCCAATTGATTCTTTTTCCTTATGCTGATTCCTACACATCGTTGCTCTTTCTTCATATCCCCACTAGACCTTATAATGCTAGACTGGATTTAAAGCTTTCCTGGATGCCATCATCCATTTTGTTGAAATAATTTCTTGTGCCATAAAAGGGTTTGGCACAGTGCAGCAGAAGTACAGAAGCTAAAAGTAATGATCCTTATGCTGGAAAAATCTTGTGAATTTCTCCTTTCTTCCACGAAAGAAACCTTTGAACAGCATAGACTTCAGCGTGTTTGGCCTTTGATCATTTCATGATCCATCTTAGTAGTGCAGTAGCTTGAATCTCACAGGCATACGACTCATCTCCCGTATAAAGCCATCTCTGGTTGTGGTATGTAGTATCTGGGAAAGAATTCGACAAATTGTAGGAGACTAGGTCAGCATACATGGCAAAAGGGCATCTAAGTGATGAATGAGAATACATGCATATGTATGCAGGGAGCACATCGATGGTCAGTTCTGGCTCCGAAAAGAATAACCTTCAACAACTATACTTATCGAGGAAAGGCGTAGATATGGTATTGAGACGTCTAATCTTCTAAATGCTCGATTTCGCTGTTATTCAGAGGGCCTCTCACTATTTCCCTTCCAGGACTTCAGTCCCTCGCCTCGACAAATAGGGGGAGCATGAGATACAGCTTCAGCTATTAACTAGTAGCATCTGGGTTCTTCATTATGAATTTCCTTTAGACCTTAAGGACGGCAGGATGTCGCAGTTATAAACAAGTTTACTGATGGACAAACCAGAGAGCTTTAAGCCTATGCAGGATAGATTTAGAAATAACGTGCTGGCAAAACATTACTAAGAGAGCATAAATCAGGGGACTGACTACGTGATATCAGATTCTCATGTATAATAATGTAATTATCCACTCGTGTAAGGCAAGGCAAATTCATCATAGCTTTCTGGGTGCATGCAAGATGAACAAATTTCTAAAGGAAGAATTTTTACGAAACCGTCCCAGCTGATAAATCATTCTAGTAGCATAACAATTTCATAGGGGTGACCTTTGTGGTTGTTTCTTATTTTCGTCTGTCTTTTATCCTATTTATTCAATCAAATACAAAATTAATGGTTTGTGCTTTTGAGATTTTGTGGAAAGATACAATTGGTTTTGGTTTTGAGATTTTGAAGTAGGGAGTCTTTTCTCGAGGAAAGTACAGTTTGACCCCCTCTACATATGGCGCTGAGAAATTGACTTCCCACCACTTCAAATTGATGTACGTATCAGTCCTCCAGTTATGAATGTACATCACATTGGATAGAACCGTTGCGGACTAAATGAAATTGACATCTATATCCCTCTTTTCTTATCAAATTTTAGCCACTCTAATATCCAATCTCTCTCTGTCTCTCTCTCTTTTTCTCTCACTTCCACCTTGACCCTACCCTTACAGTTGCCAACCACTTCCACCACCCTCATGCCACATCACCCACCACCACACTCCCTCTACACACATAATCCCTCTACCCATCTCACCATCCCAATCACCACAAGGCGTACACACCCCTCCACACACACACCATCCACTCCCCCAATCCCCATCACACACATGCCACACATTGCACACAGACATCCACCCACTCTGCGCGCCCCCACACACATGACGAAAAATAATTATCACAACTATCACTCATCACCACTGCCGTACAACAAACCACACCGCAAAATCCAGCAACCACCGTAACAACTACCCAGCACCACCCACCCACCTCATAAGCCACCTAGTCTCTTCCCTCTTTCTTTCAGCCTATCACCACCAATCACCATCTCAACCACCACTAGTGACAGGATGGGCTCAGATCTGGTATTGATTTGTGTTCATTTTGCAAATATTTGTCCCTTCATCTGTACCTCCACCTTCCTTTACATCATCACCGTCTACTCCACCTCACTGATTTTGATCCATGCAAAGGGCTCTGGTTTAATATGATAGGTAAGCAAAAAGAAATAGGTTTAGGATATGGCGCATGGTGCGTAGGTGGTGGGTGATGTGGGATGAGCGCATATCAGGCAGTGATGTGTGATGGAGACATAACATGTGTTGTTGTTGAGGGTGGGAGTGTGTAGACACACTATTGTTGTAGAACTTGTTTTATATACTTATTGGAAGCTTTATTTTCTATGTTTTGGGCCTAGTAAGAATTATCTGAGTCTAGTTTAGTAAGCTCAGTTGGTTAATCCAATCAGTTTGGGCTTAATCCAGGTTAGAATTTAGATGGGATAGGAGCTCTAGTACTTGGTTTGGATTAAAAATGATTGACCACGAAGTCTTGTGTTGCAAATTGCAAATGTGGTTTATCATAATATGTATTCTTTTCTTTTTAGAACTGGTTTAAAAGTCAAACTAAATTAAGGAGGGAAAAGTACCGAGTGCTTATAGACTAAACTGTCAGGTTCCCTCATAAGTTCTGGCTGGTTCCCGTTTGGACCGATCGGTTCTTCAGGTGTACCAGCCGGTAAGGTTGTCAAGGTCTTTTTGATCTTTTCTAGTCTTATCTCTAAAAGGCGATGACGATGACCAAATAGTCTCTTTCTACATTTCTATACTCCCAGACTTCTATTAGAAGGGCCTCCAGTTGCCCAAAAAAGGACAATCAGTTTTGGAGAAAAATCACCTCAAAAGGCTTAGACATGTGAGAGCTTAGACTACCAAGAAGGAAAGAGAAGGAATTAGGCTAGAAAAGTTCGAAGGTTCATATTTTCTACGTTTGCTCGAGTTCATAGCATGGTCACTTCATCACATTGTGAAGAATTTCAAGTCGATGGCAAAGCAATCCAAGTAAACCAAATTACCTTCCTCTTATCTTTTTCATATTTTTGTAGAGTTTCCTAGAATAGTCTTGGATTAGAGTTTCCTTCCCCGTGACCGAGTTTTGGTCCTTGTCCTTGATAAAAAAAAAATAGAAAAATAGTTTTTCAAACTTGCCATCAGAAGAAATTGGTTAGAATTAGAATTATGTTAGGAACTAGACTTCTGTCTCGGCTAGAATTTTAAAGCAAGTATAAGAGTTGGTCACAAAGAGTTGTAAAAACATTCAGCTAGAAGAAGTTGAATTGAGTTAGGTCACTAGAAAACCGTAGATCGAGATGTAGGTCAATGCCCTTAGGGTCGACTGAACTGTGGGATTTTGATCCCAACTTGTACAATTGGGAATGGGGGCCATTTGACCCCCGCTGTTGAATTCAAACCAAACTTAGGTTTAACTTAAGATTTGTTTGCCTTTGTTTATGTTTTTGTTTAATTGTGTCTTGGGATAAAAAGTACATAAAACAAATAGAGACTGTTTAGGGTATGCAAGGTGTCTAACATCTTCTCATCGTAGAAAGTAGTTCCCGAATCTGAATCTCTATTTACGTAGGTTAGAAGCTATAATTGAAGAATCAAGTGTCCAACCTTAGGTTTTCTTATTTTCCTTTGTTATTTATCTAATAAACTTAAAAGATAAGATGGGGGCTCGAGATAGACCTTGATCTTTCTCGGAGGCGGTTCATCATAGTGTGGAAGTGAAGACGGGGGGTAAAATTGTCATTTGTAAAAAAATATGTTAGCCATTGTGCTTGCTATGCACACGATTAAAATTGTCATTTTTCGTCAATTGAGCTATATTTTCATAAGTGAAAGAGTGTTAAGTACATTAAGTTGAAGCAGAGGGGAGCAAATTTCTCAATGTCCTATGTAGAGGGGGTCAAACTATACTTTCCCCTCTCTTTTTCTTGTGGGACAAGTTATAATTAAAACATGAAAAGCATGAAAATAAGAGAAAAACTACCATCACCGGGTGGAGAAAAAGGATTGTCTTGCACCAATTTAATGCAAACTACTTTTGTCACTAAGATTATTAATGACACTTTAGCATGTTATTTTTACCTTTTAAAGGTTTTTTTGTAATAAAGAGTGTACATGGAAAAAAGAAGTGTGACTATCAATTCACCTTAAGAAAATAAAATTTGGTGGAAATCGAGTTGACAACTTCTGAATGAATTCTATTCATATTCATATAGGCTCAAAGCAGATTATGTTGCCTCAGAGTAATGATATCTTCCTATCCGTAAATTCATTAGTTGTTATACTTGCACTGTGTTACATACCTGGATGGAATATTGGAGGAAGTTAAAATTACGAATTCAAAACTACTCAAGCCAACAAGTTGAAAAGAAGTATTTAGCCAAAGAATTTCCCGGAAGGAATTGGATTGTGGTAACTTTATTAATGCTGCTAAATATATTCCTAATGATAGGGGTTCGCTTAAAAAGCAAAGAGATTTAAACACTGTTGTTGCTCGTCATAGAATTTGAGTTATCATACTATACTGTCATTTTCAATGTTAATATCGTTATCTGAGTAAGAAAATGGATACTTAGTCACCTTTGTTTAAATTATAAGGATGTTCACAAGGATTTAATCTAGACAAGAGTCAGGGAGAGAGAAGAGGGACTCAATCTAGACAAGAGTCATGCATATAGAACTGAAAATATATGGTAGACAATTCAAAATTTGTGGGAGTATAAGAATGTAAACTGTTGTGGATGAAATCCGGGATGATCTTTGATTGGTTCGAGAATAGACCTGCACAACACAAACAACACTGGTGACTCGCCGAAAATGTTTTCCGTGGAGAGTCTCCGATGCTAAAGTTAGAAAACGTTTAAGGAGAATTTGGGAGTATTCTTAGATTGTGCCACTTACCTTTTTCCATTCTCGCACTTTCTTTATATAGAGCTCCTTCTAGTAGGTTAGTTATTTCTCCATAATGAGGGGTTACCCAAGTGAGTGAGAGGTTACTACCATTTAGTGGGTAATTAATTTTATCTAGTGGACAGATATTGATTTTAATGAGTAAGTGAGATAATGGGAGAGTGGGCACTTGCCACTTCTCCATGGTTTTAGGAGGTCGTTTTGATACTCCTAGATATTGACACGTGTCAATATCTTATGAGTGGTATTTTTCACCCATATAATAAACAAAAGGGAAGTAGTACCACATGAAGAAACAAACCGGCGATGCAGAGTAATGTGAGTAGGAACCTTTTTTCTAGTTATGGCATTTGAGGGGAGCGATGACCGGGCTTTAGATCAAGAGGATTGATTTTTGCACCAATGTTACCTCATAATAAACTATAAAGTCAAAAATAAATTGAGTTTGATGAAGCATGGGTTGAATTTAAACAATTTTAAAGTGAAACATCTTAACGGGGATCAAATATACATCAATTAGTACACTGAAGTTTATTAGTATATTACTATACCAAAATTATTCTTCATATAATAATAATGTGACCATAGTTGATATGCTTTTCATAATATGTTCTAAAATAGGTGGGGTTTGGCAATATGATCGTTAAGGATTTAAAAAAATCAAAGAGAACTTGATAGCATACTTAAATATTTTGGCTAGTTCTGTTGTTAAAATAATTTTGACTCTTTTGTCAAGATAATGTACTTTGGACCGACTGAACTATTCTGTTGATAATTATAATTATTGGAGTATGTAAACTTTGACATTAAAACTAGCCGAGGCGAATGAGTGCTGGTCAACCAGACATTTAAGAACGTTTGCCTTTTACGTTGGAGTGCCCTGCCGTGTCCTATGCTAATAGCGTCACCCAGCTAAAATAGAAACAGCAGAAGCAGAAGCAGAAGCAGAAGCAGAAGCAGAGCTTATAATTTGATTTTTTTTTTTCTTGAGGTGTGATGCTTTCCTTTTTTGTTTGTTTCAGAGCAAAGAGCCTCTTCTTCGAATCATCAGCAGTGATCATAACCCTTTGGTGCAAAAGAGCCAAACTTCACGGGGAACTACCCAACATCGAAATGCAGGTACATATGTGTATGTTATTCACGTCAAATGCTCGTGATCTCCGTTTTGATCTTTTCTAGTTTTTTAAGATTAATCGGGTTCCGTTATTAAGACTTGTTTATGCTTTTACTAGAATTGAGCTGAAATGCTTCTGGGTTTTCTTATTTATGCGGGTACTCTTTGTGAACATTGGAGTTACATCAAGATTCATGTTGGGCAACGGGTTAGTGTCATTACAACTGCGTCTTTCTTTTATTTTTCGTAGTTGTTATTGAGAGGCATTTTATTTCACCAAAGTTACTCCAAAGTACGGCATGGTACTTGGGAATGGTAGATATAAATTGAGACGTTGTAGCTCATGGTCGGTCTAGATTTGGCTCCTTTTCGCTTTCAGCATGAAGGCTAAGTTATCCTTTAAAGAACGGTAAGTTATGCAATTCAAATCAAGCTTTTTAATACTCCGATTATTTGCCTCCGTATGGCAAAGAAGGATTATAAACAGCTGAGACATATCCAGATGCCTAATTTAAAGGAGCTGAGAGTCTGAGGCATTATGGAAATTGCCTGATACTTTGTCCAAAAGTTACTGTTTTAAGGTCAACCGGAATTACATAGTGGAAAGATACATTGTGATCTTAATTTGAAGGTTGTCAAAAAGAAAAAAAAAAAAAAGTTCCTGGTTAGACAACCCCTTAGCTATCTCATAATTACTTGACTTCATTTGCAGGGCTCCATTTTCTCTGGTAAAGTTATGTTGAATTTGAAGTTAAATTAATTTTTTTCGTTTGAACTTTGAAGTCATATAGCTGTAACACTCAAAAAAAATTTCCTTAAATGGAGTTTTGTCAATTGACGCTGTTTTTTTTGGTTATCATAAATACTACAAAAACAAGTTTAAGACCAATATCGATCCACTAGCTTGAAGAGTAAAATCTTGATGGAAAAATCAACTGAGACAGGTGCCAAGTTTACAGCAGCCATTTGTGTGATGACTTATGTGAACTAGAGCAATTGAGACATGGATCTATATAAGCAGTACTTTCAAGAAATGTCTGATGAACATTGGTAGAAATAACTCCGCATATTCCAAATGTGGTCAGTACTAAAAAAGATGCTTCTTCAATTTCAACATCTCTCAGGAGTACAATAGCATGATATTATGTTGAATTATTGGTCTCCGGTTGTTGCATTTTGCTGAAAGTTAGGATTTTGAGGCTTCTATGTGTTCCTTCTAACCTTTTACAATCCATGCCTAAAGTTGGGCCAGTTTGGATGTAGAATGATGATTTTTTGTGTTCATCAGTTCATGTGTATCGGGCATGTAGGTGTGCTTAGCTGTTTAGATTTGGATGACTACCACTTGGCTGACACAAACATCTTATAATCAGATCAGATTCAGTGCATTTGGGTCACTGAGAGCATTCTCAGTCATACAAGCAATTGTCATCTAATTCTCGTGGCTTACTTCAGGCTGAAGAGCATGCTGCTGCGCGTGATTTTGGAGGTCAATCTGCATACGGACCGTGAGTACTCTATTTAACCATCCAACTTTTAAGTTCTGTTTTTCAAATACATGTCCATGCGACACAGATGTGAATCCGGGCTCGTATGCACAACCGTAGAGGTTACCTACATGCATGTTTGTGAACTGATATCATCACTTTATTTTCAAAGGGGAAACCAAAGAGGGGAAAAGAATCGAGTATACCCGATTTTGACTATGAGGACGATCCTGATTCAATTATGTGAGATATGCTCTTCATGATAGTATTGTATGGTGGTGACCCTACAGGGCTAAGCTTAAAGTGATCTTAGAATATCCAAAAAGGGTCTTATGTGTATTGGCTCCGGCTGCTGACTTTAGTCATCACTTGCTCACATTTTTTGGCTGTCGTATTGCATGAGTTATAATGGGGTCTTTAAATTGCCACTTAATTTCTTCAAGCTTCAAGGTGTTAGAAGTAGGTATTTCTATGATGTAATTTCCGCTGGAATTTTTCTTTGTTATACTAGCAAAAGTTATGTGATCCTCGATATATGTTAGATGTAGACTCCGGGCTTGTCTTGCAAGTCTAAAAGATTATAAATTGTAAATGGGCTGTCCGTCAAATATTTGAGTCTTAGAGAAGAAACTAAGAATGGCTTATACTAGCGATTGCATAGTGTGTTGTACTTCTAGATCAAAACTGCGTTTTCCTAAAAATATTTGGGAAAGCGAAATCCCTTTTGACTGACTTGCAGAGTGTCCCTTGTGAATAATTATGTTATGAAATTTGTGTCATGGATTTGACAATGTCATGTAATTTCAACATTTAAACGTACTTTTTCCTATCGGGCTAAAATTCAGACTGCAGTTTTCCTTGTGAAGCCTGAACTCGGCCGGAAGTAGCAAGCCTACTGGGTTGTCTTTCTATGAATTAGTTTTCAAGTTCAAAAAATCTCATGCTATTAAAATTTTCTAGACTTCCATTGATTTAAGAGTGGGTTACTAACATGAATTCAGGGATGTGGCTGTTTTGGACATGATTCTCTCAAATTGTTAATTCCACAAATTGTAAAGGTTCTGAGATGTCGAGAGTCAAATTTGTTGATCTCGTTGACTTAAAGAATGAGCCATCTTTGAGTAACAACATTTCAGTGGACAAGTAACGTTGATCCTCTCTTTGGGACGGTTTTATCCACACCTCATGACCATATTCACTTTGATTCACAATAGTACTAGTAAAATGTAAAAAATATATTTTTCATTTTGGAAAACATGAGAGTTTTTTATTTAGTTCAACACAGTCTTGAGTCACGCAACATGGAGTGACTCTCCCACTAGCATCTGTTACAGGAAGTCTGACAAAAAAAAAGTTGGCTCATGATTTTATAAGAGGTTTTCCGGTTGTCGATTAGTCGTCTGTTTCGCCATTTGATCCGTACAAAAGTTTGTTTCCCGTGGCTAACTTGCACCTGTCACAATTGCTTAAGGAGTTCCCTGTAGTCAAGAACAAAAGTTTCAATACAAGGGGTGGAGAAACATCATTTGAAAGTAATTGGACAACACTATTGTTGTCCATCTCAGGCACTACGTTGCAGTTATTTTGGCGCCAAGCAAGATGAAGGCTGTCTCGAACGGCACACCATTCTGCAGTATGGCTGGCAGTAGCCATTAGGCTGTGAGAACACCCTGTTAACCAACAGTCCAAATGATATCGCAGCAGAGCTGTAGCTCCAGCTTGGGGAGAGTTTGGATTTGCACTACCATCAATGTTGAGCTTTACCCAATTGGAGGGGAGGGGGTTGGGGGGGACATCTGCTTTGTATAATGCTTTTGTTTGCCGTGGGTCGGCCGGTGAGGCTGATGAAGAACATATAGTTGCGTGTTAGGAAATAGCGTCATGAATGATAGTCGAGCAGGAAAGGAATTAGGTGCCAAGGATCACGAGTTCGTTGTGATGGTACCATATATATAGAGGATAACAGGATTGCAAAAAAGTTTGCCAAGGAATATGAGGAAGACCAGGTCCATGATGGTTTCTCGCATTCAACTTACACCAGGCACGAAAATGGAGATTTGAAATTCGAGAGTTGGGCCATATCAGGTTCACGACCTACCAAATTTGATTTACTTTAGGGCAACTGCGAAGACAGTGATCAATTTTCTCCAGCCAGTCATAAAAATGGGGAAAAGTTTTATCAATGAGCCAGCGGAGTTTCTTGCAGATTGGGAGGGCGTTTTGGGCGAATTTCCATAGAAGACTCAAAAATATGAAGAAGGGAAGCCATTTTCCATGTCCACGTCCAATCACCGAGGATTGGTCATCGCGATTGTGAGCATATTATTAGGGAAATTGACCGTGCAATGGCGCTTGTCAAAGGGCCATAATTTGGTAACAGTATGGTTATGATCAAGCGGTAAAGGGTGTCCCAGAATTATATTGAAAAGATCAGGCCGGACGAGTGACTGTAGAGACAAGATATCTCATTCCTTATTTTTTATGACATCAAGGACCCGGATACTTTCAGCATGCTCTGGCAAGGGACCAATAAAAGGGTTTTTAAGCACCCCTTGGAGGAGCCAGTGGTGGTTCCAGAAGGATATGTTCTCCCAGGTTCCGATGCGCTAGCATAGAGTTTCCTCAATCTTATCACGGGCCTTTATGACTTGTTTCTGAAAATTTGAGCCGTTGGTTGGGGTCTAGCCTTCCAGGTGCTATCATTAGTGTAGTATTTATCTTTTAAGATGAGTAGGGATATTTCTAAAGGCGCCAAACCAGATTCATAAAATTTGCTTAATTAGCTATAGAGGGTTGCCAGGTGCCCATACATCCTGCAGTCTTAGGACAAGCGATGGTTTGCCAACGTAGACCACGGCACTTCCTGTCTGTATCCGAGTGACCTGTCTGTATCAAGTTGAGTAGGACCAAGTAAGCCTGCATTGAGTAGGTGGGAATCGAGGTTGGGACCGCTTTTACGAGGGTAGTACGTCCTGCAAAGGACAAGAAACTAGATTCCCAAGAGGCGAGTTTGTTACTTGTTTTGACCAGGAGGTACAAAAAGTTGCCTTTTACAATCCTACCCTGGGTCAAGGGAACACCGAGATATGTATCAAATTTTCCGTCGTTTGAAGCCCGAAATTCTGGCTGAAAAAAAAAAAGCGGATATCTCTCCCGGTGTCTTTTTGAAAAAAAAAAGGATTTTTGATTTGGCCAGCTTTATCTTGAGCCTAGCTTGGGTGCTAAAGTAGTTGAATTGTTAAGGAAGCTAGGGCAATTTGACTTAATGGTGCGGCCAAACAGGAGGATGTTATCAGCGAACATTAGCCATCCCCGAACAAGCAATTTTGATTGGGTGGATGCCTCTCGCCTCTTCCCTGGATAAACTTAAGCGAGAGCTTGTTAAGGCATAAGATGATAAGATGAGGTGAGAGCGGGTCACCCTGGCGTAACCACGAGTCCGGGAAAAAAACTCCAAAGGGCTTCCATTCCTGAAAACCACGTAGTGGACAAATGATATACAGTTAATAGTTAAACTGCTAAAAAGATCGAGGAAAATCCAATTTTTGGAGCGTTTGGAAAAAGAAGGTCCAGTTTATGTGATCAGGCTTTTTCCAAGTCAGGTTTGGCCATGAATAGACCCCCCTTACCCTTATTACCAGATATTATGGAAAAACTCTTTTGCAATGATGATGTTCTCAGTAGCACATCTCCCACTTAGGAAACTGGTTTGATTTGGGTGAATAATGGTTTCCATGATAGGGCGATTCTATTCGCCAGAATCAAGACATGATTTTGTAATTAATGTTACAAAGGCAGATAGGTCGGAACTTAAATACCGTGTCAGGGTAGGGAGTCGTAGGAATGAGGGAGATATAAGTTTTGTTTAGATTCGTCGGGGTTTAAAGATCCCAGGCACAAGTCTTAATTAAGTCAAAGATGTCCGAGCCAAATATAATACTTTTAGAAAACACCAGGGTGATAGCCCTCTGGACCCGAGGCCTTGTTTGGGCCCATATCAAAGAGAGCACATTTAATTTTACGATCTGTCGAGGGCTCCACAGGTTGATTAAAATTGATATAATATACGAACCGAACATGAACAATTGTTTTTAGAGCTCGTTTATTAAACGAGCTCGCAACATGAACACTCCAAAATGTTCACAAACGTGTTGGCGAACAGCTCGTCTAAATAATAAATTAATTATAATATTTTCACAAAATTATTATTTACATAAATTAAAAATTAAAGTTGGAGGCCAGGCCTTTAGAGTCAGCCCAAAACTTAGCCCACTTATAAGAGCCCAATCCTAGATAATTCGTTTTATGAAGCCCAACACTTGAAAAACCCTTACTATATAAACTAACCCAAACCTAAACATCATAAATCAATTAAGTCATACAGCCGCTTTAAGTTTGTCTTCTACCTCGTCGCGCGCACACACACACACATAAGCAGATCGCACATAGCCCCCACCCACCTTCTCTTTCTCTATATATATATATATATATATATATATATCTCTCTCTCTCTCTCTCTCTCTCTCTTCATGGACGGACATCACGTCGCCTGTCTTCGTCAGATTCAACTTGCGTCGCCGGATTCAACTTGCGCTGCCAAATTCAACCCACAAAGCCAAGTTTCCGATCTGCAAAGCCATCACCTGCAAAGCCAATGGCCCAACCTCAAATGCATCACTCGCTGTCTATGTCTTCATCGCCAATCGATCGAATTTATTTTTCAGTGTTTTTGATTCCGCATCGCTCCTTGTATCTTCTATGTATCATTTTTTTTATTAATTATACCTTGATTGCTTGAACGATTTGAGAATTTTGAGTAAATTTAAGGATTTGTTGGAAGTTGATCTCGAACACGGGCCGAGTTTCTAAACTTGAGTTCGACTCATATTGTTAAACGAGTTGAGCGAGTCGAGCCCGAGTTTTATAGTCACGAACTCGAGCCGAGTTTGAACATTGAATTTTTTACTGTTAACGAACTCGAGCTGAGCTCGAACATACCAAAAATTAAACGAACTGAGTTCGAACACACCCATGTTCGGCTCGAACTCGGTTCGTATATAGCCTTAGCTATCGTAGGCTTGAGGGATGGGTGAGCGAACCATGCAGTTGCAAACCTGAAAGGGCGATTTCAAGTTCGTGGTGTCCATAAAATTAGAAATAATCCTAGATTTTAGTGCAAAGTAAAGGGGTTTTATTTTATAAGATCATTGTTCCCACTAACTGGAATCAAAGAATTAGTAGATCTGTTTAAATGGTCGCCCAGCTTCTTTTTTATATTGACCTATAATTTCATTAAAGTCATGCATTAATAACCAAGGAAGATTATTGGAGCATTTAACAGTTAACAATCAGTCCATAAAGTTTCACAAATGTGATTAATAGAGAAGCATAAATAACGGATAATAGCCAGGATGGAGTAGAACTTACCTGGATCACAACGTGGATAGCTTGTGGTGATTCATGGACGACATTAATTTTCATCTTGAGTGGGTGCCGCAGAAGCCAAATCCCTTCATAATAACCATTTCCATCAACTCAGTGAGTTCAGGCCAATCCAAGGGAATTTTCCACAAGCTCAGCAGTTTCCCTAGAAATCTTAATTTTTAGTAAAATCACCGCTTTAGGTTTATGACGCTGAATAAGGTCCCTCGCCTGCAGAAGGAAGCCACCCCACTCTGTTACAGTCCCAAGCTATGCAATTCATAATTTTTGGGTTAGAAAATCCATGGTTCTCATAGTTCATGCCTTATTATTGGGGTTGGATATTCATTTTCGTCCATCTCGGCCACAAAAATTGCTCATCCGATTTCCCTGTAATTTTCTGAGCTCGAAGGTTGTAGCTCGAGCGTCCCACCAAGGGATCGATGGAGCAAGTAATGGTAACGACAACTGAAGAGTGAGACGGGAAAGAAAGATGTTTGTTAGCAATTCTCAAAGGTTTGAAATTTAAGATCACCGAGGGCCAGGTACTTGTTTACCATTATCAGAGCGGAGTTGAGGTGCCAAATGTTGTTCAGAGGTCAAAAGGGACTATTGGCTTATGGAGTGTGCTTTCTGAAGAAAATCGTGGTGGGGATGGATCGTGCTTGGGTTGGGGTGCAGTAGAGTAGGTGATGGAGGGAGATTCAGGTTCAAAGATAGGTTTACAGGGTGACGCGGTGCTAGATTATAGGTTGCAGCTGGGTTCGGTTGCGAAGCTTGAGGTGCTTCCATGAGTGGCGGTGTTTGGGGTAGGTTGCCTAGGATAGATGACAGTGGGTGAGAAGAAGGACACCACTAAATTCAGTTATGGAATTTGCTGGTGAGGAATTACCAGTGTCAGTGGATCGTTCTGAAAACTGTATGCAGTTAGTTGTGTATAGTTTAAGGGGTAACTGTGGAGAGGGGTTTGGGAGGAGGCTTCTTAGCTGTCTTGATGTGGGGTAGGCTAGAGGCCCTCGAGTGGTAGTCGATTGTGAGCCGTTGGTGAGGCAACATCTTTCATGGGATGGACAATAATAGTCTTAAGTTCAGAGGGGTGAGGGGCTACAGTGCATTTATTTATCATCAGATATTCCTTAAATGCTAGAAACGGGGGCATGTGAGGGGGGGGGGGGGAAGGTGGGGGCATGTTGGTGGATAAGTTCTAGCGGGTATTAGTAGTGGGTGTCGCAGGTAGATGGAGTGAAGAAAGGCATCTTGGGTATATAGGTATAGTAGTACGGTGGGCTAGTTTTGCAGGAAAAATGGGATTTGGATATTCTTCAACTTCCATCGTTCTCATTTCCATTAGCTGAGCAGGGCGTTCGGAGAGTTTGCATTCTCCGACGTGGTCGAGTAGTGGCTTGTTTCTCGAGGGAATATTATGCAAGTGGAGGTAAAAAGGATGGTCCTTACAATGATCTAACCTTTTCAGTATTATTGTTTTCACAGGATTGTGCTAAAAGGTAGATCCATGGTGGTGAGAGAGGTCTTCCTGGGTCCCGAATGTGATAGGATTGGGAGGGTGTCTAGGTGCCATCGATCGTTGGCACGAGTCTAAATCGGGGGTTCGATTTGGCTGTGGCTTGCGGGCATCTATTGGCGGGGGTCGACCTTAAGCAATTCCCGTCCTCCTGGCTCCTCGTCTGTGGCTGTCAAGCTGACATGTTGGTTGAACTGTTGTCTTATGCTTTGCAAGATCTTGTGATGGATTGGCTTATCCATGGTTCTCTTGAGGGTATGCGGTAAGAGGATTTTTGGAGCAGTGAATGGCTGAGTGCCCGATGAGTTCACAACTACGGCAAATTGCTGACAGGTTTTTGGTGCTTCTTGTTAGACCTGCTTGATAAGAGGGGAGTTGGTGTTGATTTGATTGTAGATCTGAGCAAATATCCCTCGAGAGATAGTTGAGGTTACAATATCAATATGTAGTTGTATGTCAATTTGTTGACTTGACTGATTTTGATGATTCCATGATCTTTGTTTCTAACATTAATCTAACACTGTTATTAAAGACCAATTTCAGGATCAATCATAATCAAACATAAACGTGGAATATTTCTTGACCAAAGATTGGAATTGGACTTGGACGAGGACTTGGACAAAGATTTGGATCTGGACTTAAAGTATATTTTGTCTTTGTTGTATTTAATCTTTGTAACTAAGTCTTTCTTAAAGATCTCCAGAGAATCAAGTAAAGAACAAACCAAGAGTTTTCATTCGAAGGGAAATGATTTTCATTTGAAGTAATCCTTCAGTCTCTTTCATTCTAATTTTCAAAAACTTTTCGGTTGAAGCCAAATTTTTTGTTCGAAGTAATCTTTTAGTCTCTGTCATTCTAGTTTTTAAAAAGTTTTCAGCGAAGCTAAATTTTTCGTTCGAAGTAATCCTCCAGTCTCTTTTATTCTAGTTTTCAAAAAGTTTTCAGTCGAAGCTAAACTTTTCGGTCAAAGCCAGAGTTTTCAATTGAAGCCAAACTTCTCGGTCGAAGCAAAGTTTTCATTCAAATGAAAACTTCTTTTCATTCGACTCAAACTTTTAGTAGCTTCAAACCTTCTCGACTCTATCATTTCGTTCGAATGAATCCAAGATTCATTCGACCGAATTCTTCAGAAGAGTTTTCATTCAAATGAGTTTAATCTTTCATTCGGATCAATCTTATGCCATCCCTTTTTAACGGTCTTTTTCTCTTCTAGTATAAAAAGGGACTTTGAGAGAATTTATTGCTAACTTTTCCAATCTCTGAAAAATCTCTCTTACTTCTCAAAATATTTTTTCATCCTATTTCATACTTTCATCCATTCTTCCTTGAGTGAGTTCATACTTTGAGAAATTGAGAAGCAATCTTATTGGTTTAGTTCTTGAAAGATTAAAGATCTTCCCACCTAAGAAAGTTTAGTCTTGTTGTATTCATTGTAATATCTACTCGTAAAGGAGTGTGTATTGTATCTCAATTGTAAATTTTCTTTTCACTTGTTATCGTTGGAAACCTTTAAGGGTTTTGAAATATGTACTGCGGTTTGAGCTAACACCTAAAGCTAGCTGCTTAGTGAAAGGCTTGAGTATGTCTCCCTTGTGTGGAGTGCTCGGGGATTGGACGTAGGCTGGTGGGGCAGAACCAGTGTAAATCTCTGTGTTGTTTTATACTTATTGTCTCAGTTATTATATTGTAAATTAAGTTTTAAAATTTATGCATTTAGTTGTAAACACCTAATAACCCCCTTCCCTGGTGTGTTTAGGGACCTACACAATTGTCTTCCCCACTAGATTTAAAATTTCGTGAACATTATATTCAAGTGGTAGGCTGTTTAATCTAATCCGTAAAGCCATACTACAAATTTTTGTAACAGAGGGATCATGATTTGGTATCCATCTTTGAACAGAGATAATTGGTTCCACGAGCCAAAGGCCATGCTCAATCACTTTTTGATAGTCTAGATCCAAAGTGAATATACATGTGTGGTATCGATTTGCTAATTATTGGTCGCTATTTGTCAGTTCGTCCGTGATGAAGGTTTGTAGCAGCAAAGAATTGTCGAATAAGCTTGATGATGTGAGTTTTCTGCCATGGTTGGCATATTCTTGCTTTTATGCTTTGTGTGGATTACGTGGATACCATTTCATTGAAAATTTGATCGAGTTTGGTCCCTTTCATCATCTTCATTAGTTACAGGTCGTAATTGTTCTCAGAGGATTGGTGCAGGTGTTTGTCTTTAAAGAAGGGGGTGGGGGTTTTTGGATTGTTGAATGTGGTGGCTCCCTTGTAGGGGGAGCAGAGGAGGGTCACCGGTGGAGAGGAATTTGGTTCCATTTACCTTTTCTGGTTAGAGATATAAAAGATACATTCTAGTGAAAAAGAATGGCAAATCAAACTCATTTAAGAGCACCAGACTAAAGTTTGTTAATACCATATCAGTACAAAAAATATCACTATACGTACTAATCAAAATATCACTATGTACCAGTTATATCAACCAGTATAGGTGATACCAGCTGAGATAATGTACTTTTACCAGTTTCTAATAAATTGATAAGGTACAAAGTTTCTTTCTTGGGCAGGTAAAAAATAAATAAGGAAAAATCCTATGCGCTACGTTATGTAGATCAAAAGCTTTCATAGCATCTTCCAAGTTTCAATTTGACTCTCTTAATCACAATTTGTAGAATCTTTCCTAGGATTATTTGCTTTGTTTTTAGAGCAATGAATAATTTCTTTGATTCGGGCTTCGATTTTTTATCACATGACTGCTCATTACATTACACCATGAATTTGTTTTATTCTCTACTCATATTGTATTAGTTTCTGTCCAGGGTTTGATTAGGTGGAAGTGGGGTAGGATTTGATAAATGATGTTGGAAAGAGTAACTTTTGTTTGTATTATTGACACACATGAAGTTACCGGTACCGAAACATATATCGATACGTACTATTTTATAGATTGGAGCAGTTATCAATAATGTGCTTTCAATGACTAAAACATGAAAAGGAGCCATGAATAGAAGTTCTGAAATTCGATATGGAGACATAAGTTAAAACCTATGTTCTGACTAGGATGATAGTATTTTTGCTTTAGCTACATCAAAAATTACCTGAAGCACTAAGAATTAATGGAAGATATTAACAAGCTCAATTTGTAATAAAATGCCAAAACAAACTCAGATTTTTTATTAGGGATAATGCAACAAAACTTCTTGCGTTTAAGAGCAAATTACAACCAAGGACTATATTTTCTCGTGATAGTAATTGTGTTCCTTGACCAAACAAAATGTAGATGGCGTTAAAAATTCATGTGAAAAGACATGGATGCCCTCACTCTTCCATGTCCTTTCATTTTGCAATTCTCAGTCCTTCTCTCATCATCTGCCACTATACAACCGCAACACCACCAACTACAATTCACACAAATCACCACGACACTGCCACAATTGCTACCACGACCAATTTAGCGCGCACACTATTTGCACATGCACACATACACACAAATCTGCACAATCAAACTCAACACACACGCTCACGCTCTATCTCTATACACGTATTACATTTGTGTGTTGGCGCATAATTATGTGTGTGTGTTTGCTCATATCAGTGCCGAAGGTGACATGGACTCATAAGTCGATTGTGACGAGAATTCTATCACTTCGACATCCACCACAATCGTCGCCTTTGCCGCCATGCCTAGTTGAAGAAGACAACCAAAAAACATGTTACTCCTTTATTTAATACTTTTCAATGTCACCAAAACTTAAAAACTAAACCAAGAAACATCGATAGGAATCTCTAAACAAATTATTCAATTCAACCATTCCTCACCAACAAACAAATACCCATCACTAGAAGTTTCCCCATTGAAACAACACCCGGTCAACCTTCCAAGCAACCCCCCCACCCCCCCCCCCCACCAAAAAAATAAAATTAAATTAACACACCTCCCCCCTCCCACATACAACTGTTCATCAAGTCATGTGTCCCCTTTAAAACATGTTGTTCCAGCTAAAAATTTTGTCGCCACTCCTTATGTACTGTTAACCTCGATCGGTACAACAATGGAAGCACGATGTACCAAAGGTTACAACGTAGCTTTGGATCGTACTACTTTTGGCCCGAGATTAACCTCACCTTCGTTTCAAAAGCACTAAACACACACGATATCACACATCCTAAGTTACAACTCGAGTCCCGTCCACTCGGACACCAAGATCCACGTGTCGTTCCTTGAAGTGTAGTAGGCAGTGGTTGGTGATGGTTGTTGAGGGCGGTTTTAGTGTGTGTGTGTGTGTGTACGCGCATGATATATATATATATAGGGAGCCGATCCACACCCACTAGTGGATAATATCCACCCAACCGCAACAAAATGTTGCGGTTGCTAATCATTTTTTTTGTGAAAGGTCCCCCCCTATGTCCTTCCCCCCCTACTCAAGGCCCCCCAATCGCAACAAAGTGTTGCGGTTGGTATGTTTCCTTTTTCTTCCCCCTTTCTGCAATTTTTTTCACTTTTTGGATTCTTGTCACTTTTTTTTTCTCATTGCACCTTAGGCACGCTAGTTAGCCCATTTTTATGAATTTCGGAGAAATTTGAGACAAATAATTTTTTTGGTTTTTTATGAAAGGCTTATTCGCGCACACTTTAGCGCCCAAATCATAACTTCCGAAAAATCTTGTAAATTTGTTTGTCACCTTTTTTTTGCTCATTGCACCTTAAGCACGCTAGTTAGCCCATTTTATGAATTTCGAGACAAATTTTTTTTTTTGGTTTCCTACAAAAGGTCTATTCGTGCACACTTTAGCGTTCAATTCTTAGCTTGCGAAAAATGTTGTAATTTTTTTTGTCACTTCTTTTTTGCTCATTGCACCTTAGGCACGCTAGTTAGCCTATTTTTATGAATTTCGACAAAAATGGAGATAAATAATTTTTTTGGTTTTCCTATGAAGAGCCTATTCTCGCACACTTTAGCGCCCAATTCATAACTTCCGAAAAATCTTGTAAATTTTTTGTCACTTTTTTTTTCTCATTGCACCAATAAGTGGGATACATGTTAAGCTTCAAATCTTCAGAGTGGTTACCAAAACAATTTGGTACCACTTGGTTGTTGTCTTTCTGCTTTTTCAGGTGCCGCCCCATCATTACTTTTGCCCCCCACCCCCCAAAAACAAACCGCAACAAATTGTTACGGTTCTGCTTTTTCAATGTCAATGGAAGCTGTTTTTTCAGGTGCCCCCCCCCATCATTACTTTCGGCCCCCCACCCCCCCCCCCCCCAAAAAAAACAAACCGCAACAAAGTGTTGCAGTTTTTTTTCCTGTTTTTCTCTTCCTAGTTTTCGTGGCCCCACCCCCCACACACACAAACCGTGAGAAAGTGTTGGCTTTTTTTCATGCTTTTTCCTGCTAAAGTTGCCCCCCCCCCAGCGCAACACTTGGCTTCTCCCTGCTAAAGTTCCCCCCCCCCCAAACCGCAACACGTGGCACGAATAGAGAAAGAGAACCCATGAGTCTAAGATGTTCAGACTCAAGGGTCTTCTTTCTTCTCTTTCCCTCGCTTTTCTCTCTTTATAATCTGTTCTTCCCAATTCTTTCTGGACAGAACCCTCTCTTTCACTCTACATCATCTTTTTCAACTCTTTCTTCCATCTTCTTCATACTCCAAATCTTACCTGCGTAATCTCCATGATAACATAAACAAAAATATTCTACGGTCGAAAATCGGTGGATTACCGCTAGAAGATTAAAATATATCAAGTTTAAAGCAAGTAAGTATTTTGAATTTTTGTATAATTCATTGTTAATTTCAAATTATTCTTACTATAGCTAGAGCTAGATTTTGCCAAAGTACAAAAAATAGACCCTAGTTATTGTTAAAATATCTATATCAGGGAAAAATTTCAGATTTTTCCAAAGACTGGAAAAGGGTTAACTGATACGGGGAACCTTGTAACTTTGCAGTGTAATTTAAAATATCAAGCTAGCGCGATTTCGAGCGAAACTTTTATGAGAACCCTAGGATGTTGGGAAGTTCCATACCCCAGGAATTCGGGCCATTCCGAAGTCGTTAGTTATTTTTTTGGCCGAACGGACTTTTAAGTGCTCGATCCGGACACTGGTTCGGGATTTTTGGGCGAAAAGTTCGTAGAATACTTTTTAGATCAAGAATGAATTCAGGAAGCTTAAAATAACATTTCAAAGTACTTTTGAGATTGTTCTGATGCCATGGGCATTTTGGTAATTTGCCACCCCGAGAGGGGTAGTTTGGTAATTTTACGGTGTTAAGTTTTTCAAAGGACTTTTTAGTCCAGAAATGTAAGTAAAATACCTGAAAGGTTGTTTTGAAGCTGGTTTGGGACGTTAGGGTGATAATGAACCTCCGGGGGCATTTCGGTAATTTGCCGCTCATCGGGGGTATTTTGCTAAATAACCACGTTGGCGCTAAATATTAGGGAACTAACGTAATTAAGCGTTGAGAGTGGTGAGAAGTGAGGAATTATTTTAATACATTAAAATAATAAGATAATGACTATTGCTAATGCGTTGGTAAGCTAGGTTAAAGATCCATTTATAGTTTTGGAATGTAAATATTATGGACGTTAAGTTGGTTTACGATTATATTTTGTTCTTAGATATATGGATTTCAACGCCGGACCTCATGATACATCAATCATGTACGATGACGATGACCACGTCGCGAGGTTGAACGATGGAGGAGCGAGACGAACTCATTTCACTTCCGGTTTGGTGAAATGACTATTACATTAGAGGACGTCGGATTTATACTTGGAATCCCATGTCACGGCAAACCCATTACTTCGAGCAAAACATCTGCATCCATAGCGAAGATGGCTAGGCAGTATTTTCTGGGAATTTCGAGAGAAGCTCTTACAACAAACGGCATCAAACTTAAATGGCTGAGAGAGCAGTATGGCGTGCTACCGGATGAATACACTCCTCACGATTTCGTGACGTATACGAAAGCATTCCTTCTGTATATTATTGGAGCCATATTACTTCCGACGCATTCAAAAAACACGGTGCATCCGAAGTATATGGTGTTCTTGGAGGATCTTGAGGAGGTATACTCGTATTCGTGGGGTTCAGCTGTCCTTGCGCACCTATATCGAGCACTGCACAGAGCTACGAGAAAGGGTGCCAAGTCCATTGCCGCCTGCCTCACTCTATTACAGGATTGAGCATTTATTTTCTTGGTTGACGTGTCAATATATTCGTGCATTAATGTGCTAATTCCAGATAATGTTTGCATTCACAGGTTTGGTCTTACGAGAGGCTACCCACGGGTCGTCCACAACCGCGGGAATATTCCGATGAGACGTGGCCTAGGGTGTGGGCCTGGGGGCCTACGACCAACCAGAGGAGACGGGTAGACCCGCACCACCATCTAAAGTTCTATCGGGGGGAACTAGAGATACTTAATGCATCCCAGGTGACGTGGCAGCCATATAGCAAGGTGATGCATCGGTTGGATGAGTGGTGTTGGCAACTTCCGGTGTCGTACGTGCTGGCAGGTTTGGTTCGGGTGCCGCTTATTCACTTCGAAGTATGTGAGTTTCAGATGCCCGATCGAGCTATGAGGCAAGCTGGCTGTCTACAAGGGATACCAAAACCCGCTGTAGACATGCGGCCATACAGGAGTGGTCGAGGGCCGAACTTCGAGGTGCCTGATGCCTTGAATTTGTTGAGCGACGAGGTGCAACAGTGGAATACTTGGCAAGAAACATATGATAGCCTTGTATCGCTGAAGGCCGACAGCATCAGCATTGAGGAGTACCTACAATGGTTTCTCAAGGTGACGCGCACGAGGGTGAATCGCCCTTCCCAGGCGAGCAAGACATCGTATGCGCCACGTGAGATCTATGACCAGTTCTGGGCATTGAACATTGTAAGTCATGCTAGTGTTGTTTCAATTTTTATTTGCGCACCTTATCTACCATGCCTGAAATGATTAGCCATATTTTGTATGCATGTTTTTTAGGTTGACCAGGGCACTGAGGTGTTCAAGCAGCTGGAGGGGTTTGACTGGTTTGTCGCGCAGGCTCCTGACAATCTCAAGAGGTCCATTGAGAGGTACAAGACTGAAGTTCAAAACTTTAGTCTTGCGTACCGGGGTTACCAAAGGGAGCCGTCTAGTCGCTTGCCTCCTGACGCGTACGACTATCAGCCCCAGAGTCAGGTGTGGGAGCCGTCTACTCGCTTGCCTCCTGACGCGTACGACTCTCAGCCCCAAAGTCAGGTGTGGGAGCCGTCTACTCGCTTCCCTCCTGACGCGTACGACTCACAGGCCCAGAGTCAGGTGTGGGAGCCTTCTACTCGCTTGCCTCCTGACGCGTACGACTCTCAGCCCCAGATTCAGGTGACCCAAGTAAGAATCCAGGCATCGCGCCCAAGCATCCGGTCGGATAAAGGACAACCGACGAAGCCATTGAGTTCGGCCAAACGGGATTGGATCGACCGGCACTACTTTGGGCATGAGCCAATCGCTACAGCAGACTTTCCTGTTTCGGGATTCCTAGCTCACTCTGATCTAAGACTGTTGGCGCCGAACACAGATATTTTGAATTTTCTCATTGACGCTTACATAGATCTGCTCCGTGTTAGAGAGCTAAATTATAACCCCTGCCAAACTTTGAAGCTCAACATGTATGCCTCTTTTGTTATCCCCTTCATGGTGAATAGCATGAAGGAGTTCACAGAATGGAGGAGGATGCGAGGGACAAGCAAGGGTGAATGACGACCATCTGCAAACGTGCTTTCCTACTTGAACGCGGACTATCAATGTCACGCAGCTGAGGCGAACCTAATCATGCTACCTGCTCTTCATGCAAGCCACTTCTTCCTATTAGTTCTCTTTCCAGAGAATAAAGTGGTCCACATATACGATAGCCTAAGGAAAGACGGACCTGGTCGGCAGCTGGCGCAGATGTACTCCACGTACATCAATGCGGTGGTTAGTTTATATCTTGACCTTCGCTCATAGTCTATTCTTCTTGTTACATAGGCTTGATAACCTTTTTTATTTTTGGATGCAGACTACTATCATTCCACTAGCATGCTGACATTTTAAGGGGGAAGCCATCACGAGCAAAAAAATGATAGATCCTTGGACGGTCGTGACGATAGAAAACCGACCAAAGCAATATAACAGTCATGATTGCGGGATTTACGTCCTCAAGTACATGGACTACATAGCTCGCTCGGATGTGCTCGAATATGATACGTGGTCTCGAAACGATGCCTTGACGTTTAGATATAGGATAGCCTGGGAGCTGAAAAAGGGTGTAGCTAGACGCCTTCCTTACCATTATCCTGAGATGTAGTAGACGTTTCGTATGTTTTATTATTACTATTGTTGAATTTTGGATATTAAGGTTTGAAATTGAATTAGCCTTATTATTACTATTGTTTGATTTTGGACAATGGGCTAACTAGCGTGCCTAAGGTGCAATGAGCAAAAAAAAACTGACAAAATAAATTACGTAATTTTTCGGAAGTTATGAATTGAGCCATAAAGTGTGCCCGAACAGGCCCTACATAGGAAAACATACAAAATAATGTGTCTCGTTTTTTTTTTCGAAATTGATACAAATGGGCTAACTAACGTGCCTAAGGTGCAATGAGCAAAAAAAAAGTGACAAAAAAATTACATAATTTTTCGAAAGTTATGAATTGGGCCCTAAAGTGACCGAATAAGCCCTTCATAGGAAAACCCAAAACATAATGTATCTCGTTTTTTGCCAAAATTCATACAAATGGGCAAACTAGTGTGCCTAAGGTGCAATGAGCAAAAAAAAAGTGACAAAAAAATTACGTAATTTTTTAGAAGTTATGAATTGGACCCTAAAGTGTGCCCGAACAGGCCCTTCATAGGAAAACCCAAAACATAATGTGTCTCGTTTTTTCCAAAATTGATACAAATGGGCTAACAAGCGTGCTTAAGGTGCAATGAGCAAAAAAAAAGTGACAAAAAAATTACGTAATTTTTCGGAAGTTATGAATTGGACTCTAAAGTGTGAACGAACAGGCCCTTCATAGAAAAATTCAAAAAATAATGTGCCTCGATTTTTTCCGAACTTGATACAAATGGGCTAACTAGCGTGCTTAAGGTGCAATGAGCAAAAAAAAAAGTGACAAAAAAATTACGTAATTTTTCGAAAGTTATGAATTGAGCCCTAAAGTGTGCCTGAACAGGCCCTTCATAAGAAACTCCAAAAAATAATGTGTCTCATTTTTTTTCTGAAATTGATACAAATGGGCTAATTAGCGTGCCTAAGGTGCAATGAGCAAAAACAAAGGGACAAAAAAATTACGTAATTTTTCAGAAGTTATGAATTGGAGCCTAAAGTGTGCCCGAAAATGTCCTTTATAGGAAAATCCAAAAAATAATGTGTCTCATTTTTTTCGAAATTGATACAAATGGGCTAACTAGCGTGCCTAAGGTGCAATGAGCAAAAAAAAGTGACAAAAAATTACGTAATTTTTTTAAAGTTATGAATTAGGCCATAAAGTGTGCCCGAACAGGCCCTTCATAGGAAAATTCAAAAAATAATGTGTCTCGTTTTTTTTTTCTAAAATTGATACAAATGGGCTAACTAGCGTGCCTAAGGTGCAATGAGCAAAAAAAACTGACAAAAACAATTACGTAATTTTTCGGAAGTTATGAATTTGGTCCTAAAGTGTGCCCGAATAGGCCCTTCATAGGAAAACCCAAAAAATAATGTGTCTTATTTTTTATCAAAATTCATACAAATGGGCTAACTAGCGTGCCTAAGGTGCAATGAGAAAAAAAAAACTGACAAAAAAAATTACATAATTTTTTGGAAGTTATGAATTGGGTCCTAAAGTGTGCCCGAATCGGCCCTTCATAGGAAAACTCAAAAAATAATGTGTCTCGTTTTTTTTCGAAATTGATACAAATGGGCTAACTAGCGTGCCTAAGGTGCAATGAGCAAAAAAAAAGTGACAAAAAAATTACGTAATTTTTCGGAAGTTATGAATTGGGCCCTAAAGTGTGCCCGAATAGGCCCTTCATAGGAAAACCCAAAAAATAATGTGTCTCGTTTTTTGCCAAAATTCATACAAATGGGCTAACTAGCGTGCCTAAGGTGCAATGAGCAAAAAAAAGTGACCAAAAAAATTACGTAATTTTTCAGAAGCTATGATTCCACAAACCAAATCACAAATTTAAACATTATAAAAGTTCAATTTATACAACTGAAACATTAACCCTAACACTCTTCATCATCATCGTCCTCCTCGACCATACTGCCAGGTTCGATACCTAACACTTTATAATGGTTTCTCTTGTCATGATCAGTCATCTTATTACACAACGCACACTTTCGCAATTTTTTTTGACCCGTTGCTTCTTCAATCGGATTCTTCATGCGTATTGCTCGTTTTCGCCCTTTTGTTTGAGAAATAATTGGATCAAAAATGTCGTCCTCCTCAACTATCAATGACTGGCTGTGAAGCTCGATTGAATCTACCGGCTGGAGTCGTCCGAGTAGTCGGAGTGTCCCGTCTTTCTGGTAATGCCATCCTAAACTGTGCAAGGTTAGCCTTATCCCGTGCGGCTGCTTCAACTTGATACCTGTACCCATCAAATGTTGACGCTGCATCCAATGATAAACCGTGCATGATGTTACAAAGGTGATTATATCGCAGCGTCTCAGATTGCTCGAAATCAACTGAAACATTGGGCACGTAAGGAATGTGACCGTGGACTCTATTGGCTTCCTTCGTCCACCGTTCCAAGATATACTGTGGAGGGATTTCACTAGCATTCTTGGCGCTAAAAACCCTCAACGCGTGTCGACAAAGTATACCTTTATGCTCAAACAGTTGACAGTTGCAATTAACCAACCCGGTGTCCATACAAACTGCTACGGTAAAATGTCTTCTGTTCCTCGGAGCCGACGAAGAGCACGGATTGGCGAAATTCGTCACATTTGTCAAAGCATAAACCTTGAGATCTCTGGTGGAATACTCGTGCAACTTTGTCATGCTATATTGATTCGACTTTAGTAGTTCCTCTTGAAACTGTCTAAACATTTCCTTGGTATAGACTTGAGCCGCATGAGCCTCCAAAGGTGAAAAAACTACTATGGCTCTTTCTCTGTAAACTGTAGCCGCGTCGGCTTCTCTCTCAAGGAAAAATTGCTTGTCAAGGGCTTTCTGCATCTCTAGTACGAACTCTGTTATACTTGAAGAATGGCCTACGTACCCATCAAAGAATGCATTCATACTTCGCTTCTCGAGGTCGTAGTCATTCCGGCTGCAAAAAACTTCTTGGTGTAGGCACCGACCCACTGTGTCTTGATCTCATACAACGATTGTAACCATTCATGATTGTGCAAATAGTAGTCATCCATTAACTTGGCCCACCTCTCCTCGAACACGTCTACCGTCAACGATTTCTTCACACATGTATTAAAGTCAGTCTTGAATGTCGGATGGTTTGCATATACATTGTGAAGCCGTTCGGGATATTTGTTGCTTATGTGCCATGTGCACAGGCCATGGTGAGTATCTGGAAGGACCTTAGCGATTGCATTTTTCATTGCCAGATCTTGGTCGGTGATGATGGTCTTTGGAGGAATATGATACATTGCTTTAAGCCACGTTTCAAATAACCACGTAAATGACTCCTCCGTCTCATCCCTAAGCAGGGCAAAGCCAAACAAGATTGACTGATAGTGGTGGTTCACCCCGGTGAACGGAGCAAAAGGCATAGAGTACTTATTTGTGCGGTATGTGGTGTCAAACGTCACAACATCCCCAAAATTTTGGTAAGCAGCTCTAGAACGGGCATCCGCCCAAAATATAGTACTAATGCGGTTCTCATCATCCAGTTGGAGACTATAGAAAAAGCCAGAATTCTCACTCTGAAGGTGCCTGAAGATATCAAGTGTAGCTTGAGAATCACTCTTACCGAAAGACTCTCTCCTCTGAGCACGAAGTTCATTTCGAAGGTCTACTTCGTTGAAACTCAACTTGTCAATCCCCCCAGCCTGGCTTGAGAAAACCCCCATCATTCTAGAAGGTGGAATTTTAGCCTCGGCCATTGTAAATATCAGTTGTCTGTGTGCCGCGCTTATTTCTCGGTGTTGATGAATTTGACCAATCTTACTAGGGGTCATCAACTGATGATTATGGCTCAACTCCACTCCCGTCACAACCCAATGGTTTTCATTTTTCCGGTGTACTGCATACACATGGGCCTTGCAGCCGGTACCCGGAAATGTGTCCCGTTTTCTTTGTCTTGTTGGCCCTTCGTCACTGATCCGAACAACCGGGGGTACATACGGTGCTCCTCTATGACACTCAAATAGTCTTCCACAAATTTGATCTGTATTCGCCCGTTTTCTAGTCGTCTTAATTCTAATACCGAAACCTATCGTTTTCGAATATGCTCTATAGTATGCTTCAACTTCGTCCAGTGTTTGAAAAACTTGACCCAAGTAAGGTGGATCAGAATCTTCACAAAAAGTATTTCCTCCAGTTGCATCCATATTTATACTGAAATCTAAAAAATAAAAATTATATCATTCTCAACAAGTCATAGAATTAAATAAAATAAAATAAAGACTCTTTCCTCCAGTTGCGAAAAATTTTACAATGTTCAATTACCAAAATACCCCCGATGAGCGGCAAATTACCGAAATGCCCCCGGGGGTTCATTATCACCCTAACGCCCCAAACCAGCTTCAAAACAACCTTTCAGGTGTTTTACTTACATTTCTGGACTAAAAAGTCCTTTGAAAAACTTAACACCGTAAAATTACCAAAATACCCCTCTCGGGGTGGCAAATTACCAAAATGCCCCTGGCATCAGAACAATCTCAAAAGTGCTTTGAAATGCTATTTTAAGCTTCCTGAATTCATTCTTGATCTAAAAAGTATTCTACGGACTTTTCCCCAAAAATCCCGAACCGGTGTCCGGATCGAGCGCTTAAAAGCCCGTTCGGCCAAAAAATAGCTAACGACTTCGGAATGGCCCAAATTCCTGGGCAATGGAACTTCCCAACATCCTAGGGTTCTCATAAAAGTTTCGCGCAAAATCGCGCTAGCTTGATATTTTAAATTACACTGCAAAGTTACAAGGTTCCCCGTATCAGTTAACCCCTTTCGAGTCTTTGGAAAAATCTGAAATTTTTCCTTGATATAGATCTTTTAAAAATAACTAGGGTCTTTTTTTGTACTTTGGCAAAATCTAGCTCTAGCTATTTTTTATAAATTCGTGAAAAACTGTCTAATTAAGTTTTCACCTTTAGCGACAATTACGTTTCGTATTCACATTAAACATACATAGTGTTACACCCTAGGAACACACATAGTATTAAAAATTATTTCCTCCAGTTGTGTAAAATTTTACAATGTTCAATTACCAAAATACCCCCGATGAGCGATAAATTACCGAAATGCCCCCGGGGGTTCATTATCACCCTAACGCCCGCAATCAGCTTCAAAACAACATTTCAGGTGTTTTACTTACATTTCTGGACTAAAAAGTCCTTTGAAAAACTTAACACCGTAAAATTACCAAAATACCCCTCTCGGGGTGGCAAATTACCAAAATGCCCCTGGCATCAGAACAATCTCAAAAGTGCTTTGAAATGCTATTTTAAGCTTCCTGAATTCATTCTTGATCTAAAAAGTATTCTACGGACTTTTCGCCCAAAAATCCCGAACCGGTGTCCGGATCGAGCGCTTAAAAGCCCGTTCGGCCAAAAAAATAGCTAACGACTTCGGAATGGCCCGAATTCCTGGGGGATGGAACTTCCCAACATCCTAGGGTTCTCATAAAAGTTTCGCGCGAAATCGCGCTAGCTTGATATTTTAAATTACACTGCAAAGTTACAAGGTTCGCCGTATCAGTTAACCCCTTTCCAGTCTTTGGAAAAATCTGAAATTTTTCCTGATATAGATCTTTTAAAAATAACTAGGGTCTCTTTTTCGCACTTTGGCAAAATCTAGCTCTAGCTATTTTTTATAAATTCGTGAAAAATCCTAATTTGACGCCCTAAAAAATCGCTATTTTGGAATCTATAAATGTAATACCGCTCATCCGATCTCCGATTGATCTGATTTTTGTTTCCTTCAATTTGTATTTTCGTTATCTTCAATTTGAGTCTATAATGACTATTTTTGAACTTTGAAATTAACATTGAATTATAAGAAAATTCAAAATACTTACTTGTTTTGACTTGATATATTTAAAGAAAAATCCACCGATCTTCTAGCGGTTATCCACCGATCTTCTAGCGTAAAATTTTTTTGTTTGTATTGTTGTGGAGACTATGTAGGTGAGATATGGAGTATGAAGACAGTTGGTAAAGATGATGGAGAGTGGAAGAAAGGGTTCGGGGAGGAGGGATTATAAAGAGAAAAAAGTGAGGGAGAGAGAAGAAAGAAGACAGAGAAAAAAAATCCGTGAGTGAGCAGTCAAAGGCTGTGAAAGAAAAAATGGCAGAAGACTCTGCGGCAAGCTTTGAGCTGCCTCTGGAAAAAAAAAGGAGGGGGGAGGGCAGGAAAAAGGACGGGGATAGGACACCATGTGGGGGAAAGGACACCACGTGGCATCACAGGAAGGGGGAAGGGGGGACCATGGGGAAGGGGGGCATCACGAGGGACACCACGTGGGGGGGGGGGGCACCCGGGGGGGGGGTGAACCGTAACTCTTTGTTGCGGTTGGCTCATTGAAGCAATCATGCCAACCGCAACAAAGAGTTGCGGTTGGGCATGGAGATGAGGGGAGGGGGGACACCATATGACGGGGGAAGGGGGCCATCCGGGGCGAACCGCAACACTTTGTTGCGGTTGGCTTTTGGAAAGAATGACGCCAACCACAACAAAGAGTTGCGGTTGGGCTTTTTGGGATCAATTATTCCAACCGCAACAAATTATTCCAACCGCAACAAAGTGTTGCGGTTGGGTTTTTGTGAGGAATAGTTGCAATCGCTACAAAGTGTAGCGGTTTGGTGGAGAAATAGGTATTTTTCCACCGGTAGACAGGGATCGGCTCCCATATATATGTATATATATATATATGGCGGTTTCGGTGTGTGTGTGTGTGAGAGAGAGAGAGAGAGAGAGAGCGGGTGTGGCAGCAAAAGAAGACAGAGAAGGAGTTGAAGAAAGAGAGTGTGTGTTGGTACTTTGTATGCTTTTTGATTTAGATACATATATTTGTACATAATTAAAGATTTAAGGTAGTATTGGTATTTTAAAAGTACAAAATGGCCACCTCAACCAAACTCATTAGTTAGGGCTCACAAAATCCTAACATTAGAGAACCTGATACAAGTTTTTCACATTATAAATACGGGTATCCATTTTGTGAAAACAATGTCTTTGATCTAATTTATCCTTAAACTCAAGAAGTTTAACAATATTATTCATTATATTATTCTGAGTAGCAGCCCACGCAATGATGATAACATAAAAGGTATATGTAATATTGTAAATATGTTACATTTTTATTTATTTTTTTCCCTGGTCGCCCGTGGAGCCGTTACAAGGTTCATTGTTCACACAAGTCGGACTATCTTCAAATAAATCTGGAATGCCACTCTCCAACCTTGACATTATAAATATATAGAGTTTTCACATCCTTAAGAAAGGCCTTGAGTGGATAGTCAACAATGGCAGCAAAGTGGACTTTTCGCATGATCTGATGGTGTGGGGATGATCCTAGAGGTGTCAAAGGGCCAGGCTTGGGCCAGCCCAGCCCGGGCCCAGCGGGCCAGAAAAAGGGCCGGGTCATTTTGGGCTTCGGGCCTTGTAAACCGGGCCGGGCCCGGGCCTGGCCCAAATCTTGGAAATGGAGGCCCTATCCAGGCCCAAGCCTTAGGCCCTAACTCTAGGGCCAGCCCAGGCCCCCCCCCCCCTTTTTTTTTCTTTTTTGTGTTGAAAAAATACTCATTCACAAAATAAATACAATTGATAGGTCCTAAACCATTCAATATCGTTCTTGTGACTAATGAAGTGCCTTAGAGCTTTACGTTTACTCTATTTGAGAATATTGATTAGCAACAAAGAGTAATTTTGTTCACAAAAGGACAATCTTTTCACATGAGTAAATATAAAGCAATGTGCATATCCAAAAAGTTAAAATAAAAAAGTAAATTATGAGATGTTGAGAGAATGATGTCTGAGAAAGAAGGGGGAAAGGAAAAAAAATGACTCAAAATGGTTTAGGGCCAGATTTAGGGCCAAAGGGTTGGGCCAAAATATGGCCTAAAAGAGGGCCAGAAATGGGCCAAGGGCCGGGCCATTTTTGGAAAATATTAGGCCTGGCCCTAGCCCAGGCCCAAGGCCCTACAGATTAGGGCCAGCACTATTCATGCTTAGGGCCGGGCCAGCCCGGGCTTATTTAGGGCCGGCCCGCCAGCGGCCCGGCCCTTTGACATCTCTAGACGATCCTCTGGCTTTAGAAAATGAAATGCAAAATCAACAGCTCAAAGTGGAAAACATCATAACTAGGGAAAATGGGATACTACCAAGATCACTAACTTGGTGGATACTGAAAAACAAGATCAAATCCTTGAAATTTATCTCCCCAAGGAAGAGATTAAAAAAGATGCCTATTGTTGGGGAGGTAACCCAAATGGTAAATTCTCTATTTCCGGTGCTTAGAACCTGATTCTGGCGATGCAACAAAATAATGGAAATGAAATCAAATGTGCTGGATTTGGAAAATCAAAATATCCAAAAAAGGGAAGAAAAAAAAAAGGTATATTGTTTCTTTGTTACAGGATAGGTTATGTACCAATAGTCTCCAGCGACTAGAAATATATTCAGTATTCTAGATGTGCGAGATGTGGTCATTTTAATTAAACATCTGTGCATATCAGAAGGAAATGTTCTAAAGCTCGGGAGTTATGCGAGAAAACATTCTATAGACAGCAACTTCTTGAAGAAGATGACATGAACATGGATGAATGGCTTGCCAACCTACAAGGGAAACATGTTTCCATTTCCACACACTGGCAAGTTTGGAAAACCGGGAACAAGGAAAGCGTAGAAGGACTTGTAATCCCTGTGGAGGTGCCTTGGAAAATTTGCATCAGTTTGGCTAATGAGCTCGGAAATGCATTTGGAAAATAAACAAGGAATCCTCTAGAAGAATGCAAGTAATTACTTGAGATTTTCCTATTGCAGGTACAATCAAGATGAACACGGATGGATGCGCCAAGGCGAATATGCATGGAGGATTTGGTGGACTAATGTGAAACAGCCAAGGCGATTGGATGGAAGGCTTCTACGGCTACCTTCCTGTATGCAATCCCTTAGAAGCTGAACTGTTAAGGATTATGAAAGGGATGCAAATGGTCAAGGACAGAGGTCTCATGAATGTTATGATCGAGACTGACTCGAAATCTGTGATCGACCTGTTCAACAAAAATGATAACACCATGCATCCTGTAAGCAACCTTATCAAGGATGCCTAATTCATCCTGAGAGCCACAAAGTCTACAATAATGCACTTACATAGGCAGGGCAACCAATGCGCAGATCAACTATCAAAAATTAAAGAGCAACAAAGGGAGTCTTTTGTGTACCTCTGCAACCACAGAAGTAGTTATCCCTCTGTTAGTTGCTGATGTAGCACGTGTTGCCTATATAAGGGCCTAGACCTGTTGTAATTTGTTTATAACTTTCTGATGTATTCCCCCAAAAAGAGTCTGTTGACGGTCTTTCTTACCACCACTTTCCCGCTCTCCACTTTCTTTTAAAAGAGTCTTAGCCAACTCCCAAACAGTAGAAATCCAAGTCCGACTAACTTGCACTCTACTGTGCAATTCTTACTCTCAAAGAGTACAAATTCAAGTCCCACTAACTTACACTTTACTGTACAATCCAAAAAGAAAGAAAAATTTATTGTATGAATGTTATGCTTATGATTTTTTATGTTCATGTTATACATTGTAGCCCACCAATGGAGTTCTTAACTCCATACTTTGTGCTGGTACACATGTACTAATATTGTAGCATTCACAGACATTCATTACGCAGGTGCATTCATTAATCAGCATGTCCTGTCAACATGACAGACATGCTAATATGTTTTGACAAATGATACTGAACCTCAGAGAAGAATACAGAACTTAAAACCCAAATTTGGATAGCATGAACATAGTGAGCTTTGAGCACAAACACCTGAATGCGAAGTCTTATAAGCATTAAAAGTACCCTTAACACTTGATAACATATAGGGAAATAAAAGATCAAAACAAAACTACTAAAATTTAATAAGGTTTTGGCTTATAGAGTTAGCCTTACAGAGTTAATTGAGTAGCAGGGAAACAAATCTGCAACTGCACCCTCAGACGACAATAAAAATGAAAATCAGCAAGTAATTAAGAAGCAACCCCTCAATATTCAACTTGAATTTAGGCAACTGAATAAATGGGCAATCCAGCAACTCCAGAAACTCTCAAGTGAAACGACCTTGCTCCAACATACACTTTTGGAGCAACCTCAACAAGCATCAACTGCTCTGACCACATTCTCTCCGCAGCCACACTACAAGTCGTGGAGCCTAAACACAATATTGCGACAAGCACACGCCTCTTATTCAGCTCATTCAGGTTGCCACATGCCAAATAACCCCACACAGCAATTTTCTTCTCTCTCCTATACAACTGCTTCCCCAAGAGTTCCTGGAAGAAGTGGGACCACACATTTATCCCCGAAGAACATGTAATAGGAATCACAGAGGTTGCGTTTGGATTAGAAAGTGTTTTAATCAAATTTGAGCTTAAGAGGTTGAAGACATCAGAGATAGGGATTTGAGCTTGGCAGACTCAAAGATGAGTTTGGAATGGGTAAAATTTGGGCAGCCGCCGATGATGAGGCAGAAATCGCAGGCAGAAGGGGTTTGAGAGTTCTTTTGGGGGGATTTTTCTTTCAGTAAGGAAGAGGTAAATAAAACCATCGTCTTCGTCTTGTTGTTCTTCACCTTGGCCTAAGATTTGGGTAGGCTTTTGGCAGATTATAACATCTCCATTTGAGAAGGGCATTTACCGCGTTTCCTGCAGTGTTTTGCCTTACCCTATCAATACCTTTAGAGGGGGCTAAAAAGGAACAAGTAGTGATTGGCCTCGAAGGACCTGCTGTTCCTCTTCCATCAAAGACACCAGAAAATGCAAATTCACGTCCCAGTCCCAGTTCCCACATATCATTATCTTGCATTTCCTCGTATTAGAGGCCCCCCAAATCAATGGCCGACCTACGCTTAACCAACGAGATACCAAAAAGAGCTAAAATCAAGTCCCGGAATCACTGTCACCTGGCAGTGCAATAATAAATATCAAAGTTTCACCAAGTAAACTCCAAGTTATCGTTGTTAGCAGTCCTCTATCAATTAATTAGTATAAAAGGATTAAGGATCTACATTAAGTCCGGAAGAACATGACTGAGCTAAAATCTGCTACAGGGTTCATAAATACTACTACAAGTCCAACTGTTTGTGAAATGATACACTGCGCGACTCACAGACTTTGAGCACCTAATTCAGCTGGTTATAAGGAGCAAGTTCAAAGTGAATCATTCCATTCACTGGTTTTTCTTAAATTACTCTCTCATTAGGGAGCCTAACCTGAACAAAAGACTCAACATGCTATACAATCTGCAAAACCATCCCAAAAAACTAAGAAGGTTTCCATCGGACATCTTTCAACGCTTTCTTTCTACAAGACTCTTGCCCAACTCTCAAAGACCATGAATGCAAATCCTTCTATGGGTCACTCCTTAGTTGCAGGAAACTCCTAATATGGTGACGTTTCTCTCTCGGAAATTCGCTTTTGCGATCCCAAGTTAGGAGCTCCATGGGATCTTGTCCCAAGCTAAGATGGGAACTCGATCCCGCTAGTTGGATAGAGATGCATGGAACAAGTGATAGAATACATGAAAATCAAGCTCTTTTCAACTCAATTCCTTGTTTCTCTCTTCCTTCAAGTCCTTAAAGTCTCTGTCTGTTGTTGCTCTCTATGTAAACTATGCTAAACAAATGATAATACTCTTTACGCATTTATTTATTCAAGCCGCTCCCAACCTTAGATTCTTCTTGGTGCTTACGCTTCCCCGCCCCCGCCCCCGCTTTGTGCAACTAAGGGTCACTCTTCTTCTGCGCAATCTAACAATAATTCTACAAAAGTGACTAAATAAATGCATTTTCATGATTTCTACATCCACGTTATATGTTGTATCTTGTTCTACACAACCAATACTTTAGCAGCAGCAAGTATCTACTAACAAAACCTAAGCTTGCACAAACATACAAGCATTGATTAATGTTTTTGGAAGCATAAATAATCACTTGTCATCAACATGACATATAGCTCCAAAATTCTAATACTGAATGCCAGAGCAGAAAACAGTACTTAAACCCCAAATCTTCAAACAAGAACTACAGTGAGTTTTGAGCACAGATTCAGGACTAATAAGCATGAAGATACCTAGAAAGGCATTAGCAAGGGATTGATGACATATGTTTCAAGAAAAAAAAGGATCTAAACAAAACTACCAAAACTGAAGATATGAGTCGCAGTAAAATTACTCTGCAGACTGCAAACCCTCTCTGAGACCACGACATCACTAAAACCCGCTCGTAAATTCAAGAAGCAGCTTTCACTGTTCCCTCAATGCTCATATTCGAATGGGGCAACTTCTGATATACAGGCAACGCCAATGACTCTGAAAACTTCAAGTGAAACGATCTCACGCCGCTCCATCCCTTCGAAACAACCTGCACAACGCCATCAATTGCGGCCACTACATTCTCCACAACCTCTCCGCTCTCCATCCCGACCTTCCCAACCCTGACCACGCTGCACGTCCCGGTCCCCAAACACAAAAGCGCCGAACTACACGCCGTCTCAATCTGCTCCTTCCAGTTACTTTTTGACAAATCCACCGGCACCGGAAGCTTCTTCTTCTTCTTGTAAAACTGCTTCCCCAATACCTTGGGCAGCAGCGGGACCACGCGTCGGTCGGCGAAGAAGGTGTCGTAGGAATTGTACAGTGTGCGTTTGGACTGGAAGGTGTTGAAGTCGGACTTAAGGGTGGAGAGCTTGAGGACCTTGGAGATGGGGATTTGTTGGGATTTGAGCTTTCGGATGGCGGAATCGACGGTGAGCTTGGAGTGCGCGGAGTTGGGGCGGTCGGCGATAATGAGACAGAAATCGGAGAGAGCGGGGTCCTGGAGAGGGTGTGGGAGGGGGATTTTGTGAGGGGTCTTTGTGTCATCTTTTGGTGGGACTCTCTTTAGGGTTACGAGGAGGTAGATGAAATCGTCTTGGTCTTCTTGTTGTCGTTCTTCTTCTTCTTCTTCTTCTTCTTCTTCTTCTGGTTGGTTTTTGGATTGGAGTTTCTTCCATTTGAGGAGGGCGTTTACAGCCTTGCGGATCCCGTCTCTGCTTACCCGATCGATGCCCTTGGAGGCGGGTAAGGAGGCCGGAAGAGGATTACTGAGAGCCATAGCCATTGGAACTTCAAAACACTGGCTGCTACTGCGTGTGTATCGACTACGCCAACTATAACAAAGCGCAAGGAGAAGGGAATTCAGTCACTGACCGATAAGAAAGGGATTGGTTGCAGCAGGTTGATGCCTTTCTGTTTTTTGTCGCTAAAATGTACGGCTATAATATCGTTCCTTCTCTTTGTCGATAAGAAGTAAGGGTGGTAATAAAGACCCGAACCCATTTACGCCCTAATCCGCCCACTTAAAATTTATCAAAATCCACTCATTTAATAAATGGGTCATTCATTTTACAACTCAATTAATTGTGAGTTTAACTAGGTTGTAAATGGGTGTCCATTTAACCGTATAGCTATCTGACTTTTTAGTGGCACATTAACGAGAATAAGCTGGCACAGATACACAGACACTCTCTCTTTCTCTCTCTCTTAACCAACATTAATGGAGTCCCTTTCATCGTCCTCACGATTCATTTTCAGCCAGCAATCACCTCCAGTCGTGCCGGCAGCCACCAATTGCGTCGGCCGCTGACCCCCAAACACACACGCATCAGCGCCCACACACATAAGCCGCAATTCTTTCTCTGACCCAGTCGCGTCGACAGCCACATCCCACAGCACAGCCACCAATATGGGGCCGAAGGCTACCATTATTGCCCAACAATCACCTCAGGTCACCTCCAGTCGCAGACCCACAACCACCATCATGCATCCTCTCAGTCGCAGTCCCCCCGCCACCACCATCGCCTCTAACTATTACACACCCACGACCGCCATCGGCGACCAAGTGCACATCCACAGCCACCAGGCCAAGCACCCACCGCCTAAGCGTGGAAGATATCTAGGCACATTGAGGTTGTAAGTGAAATTCAAATTTGCAATGGTCTTTGTGGAACAACAAAAGAGAAGTAGATCTAGATATTGGTGGTTGTACGATGAAGAGCAAAAGAGAAGTAGATCTGGGTATTGGTGGTTGTACGATGAAGAGCAAAAGAGAAGCAGATCTGGGTTTTTGTAGAGGAGCCACGAAATGGTGGTTTCTACTGTGGGTAATGGCAATTGTTTAGAGGTTATTACAGATGAAGGATCCCGGCTTGTTGTGGTGGTAGTTGTTGGTCTTGTTGTGGGTGTAGTGGTTGTGAGTATTGAGGTGGTAGCGTGGCGGCGGAGGTGGGTATGGGCGGCGACGGCGACGGTAGAGGTGGATACGGGCTGTGGCTATGACTGTAGCATGTGAATCAGTGGCGGTGGTTTCAAAGTTCAGACGAAGGGGAGAGATGAGAATCTTGTCACGTAAATGGTTCATTATCGGATAAATGGATGTAAATGGGTGAAACCAACCCATTTAAGAAATAACCCATTTAACCCATTACTAAACGGGTTAAGCGGGTTGATGATCCATTTAAACCCAACCCAATTATTTAACACCCAAACCCAACCCACCCACCCACCCATTTTGCCAGCCCTAGTAAAAAGCACCCGCTACAACACGATTCTTTCTCTTTATGCTAGAAAGCTGCATTTGGCGCATGTAGTTGGATAGAACTGCATATAATGAAATAAAGCCGGATAAGTTATAAATTTTGTCTAGCATTTGGAACTAGTCAAGATATGTGCCCGGATAAGCTATAATTTTATTTTCCTAAAAATCAAACTAGAGAAGGAACGCGGGGGGGGGGGGGGGGGGGTAGGGAAGCAACATCATAAAACAGATTGAAGATTTGAAGCAGATCGGAAGAACCAGTAACTGGTGACCGGTTGTGGTGGCCGAAGTGCTGATGGAGAAGATGGGTTGAGGGAAAAGGAGGATGGAGAAGATTGTGGATGGAGCCGCCATGTGGTGACGGAGGTTGATGACATTGTGATGGAAGAAGGTTCATGACATTGTGATGGAAGACGGGTAGGCAAACGTTGTGGTAGCGGAGGTAGATGTCCTTAAAGACAGAGAGGTTGCTAGCGATGGCCATGGTAGAACCGCTATTTTTTTAGGGCTAATTACACTTATGTCCCTGAGGTTAGGGTATAATTACGGGTAAGGACAATAATTTGAACAAATTATACTTATGTCCGTTGACCAGACCGAATACAAAAATACATAACGGTTTTGACGAAAAGACTTTATTGCCCCTAATTGAAATTAAAATTTCATTTTTCTTTTATCTTTTTTTTATCTCCTTTCTCTCTCCAATTCAATCTCTCATCTCAGATTCAATCTCTCCATGCTCCCCCCACCCCTACCCCACCCCACCAGACCCGACCCCCTCCCCACCCCGTTGTCACACCCCCATGCTCCCCCACGCTGCCCCTGCCCCCCGCTCTCCCCCCCCACGTCGCCACTATCCCTCCCTCCCCACCCCGTCGCTCGACCCCTCTCTGACCCACCCGAATCGCCCCCCTCTCTCTCTCATGCCACAACTCAGAATCACTGTAGGTTTGTGTTTTTGGGTTGTTGAATTAATGGTGGGTTTTGGTTTGGGAAGAAAGAATAGTGGGTTATGGCAGTGGTGTGGGGTGGTGGGTAACGGCGGTGGTGCCGGGTAGTTGGGTCACGAAGGTTGGCATGTTGGTTGGCAGTGGTGTGTAGGTATGGTAGGAGGCGGCTACGGGGTGGGTGAGGGTGGGGCAGGGAGGGAGGGATGTGGAGATAGAGCTACCGGCAGCGTAGGGTGATGGAGCTGCCGACGTAGGGCGAGGGAGGGGCTGTTGCGGGGGGCGAGGTGGGGGAGAGAAGAGATGGAGGGGGAAAGACAACGTCACTGGCGATGGGGGCAAAGCCGACAAAAGATTGGTCGCTGGCAATAACTTGAAAACCTAATTTGAAAATTAGGGTTTTTATACAAACCCTAAAAAATCCTAATCCTAATTTGAACATTTATACCATTATATCGGACATAAGTGTAATTTGCCTAAAAAATCCTAATTTTAATTTGAACATTTAAACAATTATATTGGATATAAGTATAATTTGTCCAAACTATTGTCCTTACCTGTAATTATACCCTAACCTCAAAGACCTAAGTGTAATTATCTAGTATATGCAGTCAAGGGCAGTATTGCCATTTTGAAAATACATAACGATGATATCATAAAAAAATACACTTTTTGGACGGAACCCTAACTGATGGACACAAGTATTACAAAATTAGGATTTTTGGTCACGGAATGTTACATTTTGAAACTTAATGTCCTTGATTGTAATTACACCTTAACCTCAGGGACATAAGTATAATTAGCCCCTTTTTTTTATCCCAATCCAAGAGGATTATATATTTCCTTAAACCCTTACCCCAACACCACCCAAACCCATCCCCCCCCCCCCCCCCGCGATATAATTTTCCCATAAAAGGTGGATAAAACTAATTTGTCGGATGTTATATTCGCCCTTATTTAACATTGTCATACGCCAGATATATAATCCAATGCATAAAAGTTATCCTATCCGGTCCTTCATACTGCGTGCCAAATACATCGTAACAATTTAGCGTCTACTAGTTCTTAATTTTAACGAGGAGAACTTTGAGAATTTAACTTCAATTACGACAACCTTAGCATCAGTAACAACTATCGCATCTCGTGTGTATAATGCTACAATAGCTGTTAATTGGAGTGAAAATTGTTGAACATTATGGCACAATCACAATAACCATGAATAAATATAAAATGATCGCAGGATAAATTATTTCTTCCGACGTTTATGCGTTCTCAAGTGTTGGCTGCCATTGGAAGCCAACCAAATTGGTGCTAAATTGCTCGCAAATGTAACATAAATGTTGGGAAATATAGCGGCAAAAGTAGATGAAGAACCTAGAAAAATTGCAACAACCCTGTGACGGGTCGATTCTTGTACCAAAATCTATGTGTCAAGCTAAAGGAAAATGCTTATGTTGCTTTTTGGTGCTAAGGACTTACTTAGCAACATGCTTACATTTAATTATAGGAGAGTGCCGAACAATCGCCACCAATGAAGTCCTGGGATGCCCTTTGACATAGAAATGACTTCCGGACAAGGACAGCAAATCTTTGCAAGAGAGCAAAGTCAAAGGACCTCAGTAAGTTGGAAGTGATGGGATCGGAGAGGGTGACGCTGATACTGGTGAATCTGGCCGCCATTATGGAAAGGGCCGACGAGTCTCTGCTCCCCGGAGTCTACAGAGAAGTTGGTGCCACCTTACACACCGACCCAACCGGACTAGGCTCACTCACACTCTTCAGATCTCTAGTCCAGTCCGCTTGCTACCCACTCGCCGCCTACCTCGCCCTCCGTCACAACCGCACCCACGTCATCGCCCTGGGCGCCTTCCTCTGGGCCGCCGCCACCTTCCTCGTCGCCTTCTCCTCCACTTTCTTGCAGGTCTCCATTCTCTCCTATCTTATGCTCCCTCACTCTATCCCAATTTTTGGTCCCTTTAACTTTTTGTTTGAATCGTATAAACTTTGAATAGAACCCTGGTTATGATTACTCGCGATTTTCCTATTTGACTTTTTGCGTCTTAGCTGTTACAGAGTTAGTGCATGTAAACCTCTTGAGTTTACTCTTTGTTTTTATCTTGGTTTGACTTAAGATACGAAAACCTATCCAAGAAATTCGTAAAAAGTCAAAAGGAGAAAATGCACTGGAACGGAGGGAGTATAAACTATATAAGCATGGTTTGATAGATCAAAAAGGGGAAAAATAAAAAATGAAGTCATTGTATTCATGCTCAAGTTCCATTCTAAAAATTTGCAAAAAATCAAAGTAGTAGGAAAGTAGTAAATATTCATATTCTGGTTTGAAGATCCTAGTGTATAATTAGGAGCCAATAGCTGGATAATAAGGAAGTTGCATTTGTTAGTTCAGCGTTCAATGGCTCATCTGTCTTTATGACTGTGTCAGTCGATATGGATGCAGTTGGAATTGATTACTGGGGACACGAGTAGATAATTATTACTTTCTTTTGTGTTTATGCTTCATGCAATTCAAATCGTGCTTGCATGCTACACTGCTGATCATCCACAATTGCATATGTGAATTGCGTACATGCATGTCTATTGGCATGTTACTATAAGTGTAATTTGCTAGTAATTGTTACGAACCACGGATTCAAGATCTGTTTTCGACTTACATTACAAGCTAATATATGGCCAGTTGTTGCCATTTCTCTAAATAGTAGATATCTCACATTTGACAAATTGCAAATAAAATGAATTGTTGGGAGGACTATAAACGACTTTAGACAAGATAGACATTCTGACTTGGATCATTTGAGCATAAAATCCTATACTCTGGGGGCGGGTGCACATTTCGCCTTAATGTTTCAACTTTGGCACAATTCACCTCAGACTTTTCAATTTGTGTGCAATTCATCAATTGATAGCCAAAATCGAATTTTTTTTGGATGTCTATTAATTTCTTATGGGCAGAATTGTACTTTTGGTCCCTAATCTTCCTTGGCATTCTCTCTCCCTCGTCCAAACACCCACGACTGTCTGTGCCAAAACACCATTGTTGTTGCTGGCACCGTCCACCATATGCGTTGACTGCTTGTGCCATCTAAACCCCCACCACTGCCAATGTCGTTCAAACACACACCACCACCAGTGTCGTCCAAACACACACCACCACCAGTGTCACCCAAACCCCCACCACCGCCAGCGCCTAATTGCCAATTTGCCGACAACTTCCATCAACTGCTCCACCATCACCACCACAATGCTCCAGATGGAGCTACTAACAGCTCGACCATAACCTTTCTTTCTCAGTTAATTCAAGCCACCGCGCCATTGTACCACCATCGTCTCCAAAACCAAAATTAGAATCCTAACCGAACCCTAAATCAAAGTCGCAATGCCACCACGCCTCCCTACCCCAACCATCTCTAAAACCATAATCAGAATCCTAGACAAAGCTATATCTAAACCTTAAATAAAAGTCACGGCGCCATAGCACCAACACCATCTCCAGATGGTTGGGTTTTTGGAAGAAGTGGCAAAGCTGTTATGGTGGTGGTTTTGATGTTAGTGACAGCGGCAATGATTATGGGTTTGGTGTTAGGTGGTGATGCCGTTGATCGTAATGGTGATGCTATGGGTTTGGTGTTTCGTGGTGATGTTGGTGGCGTCAATGCTGGTGTGTGGTTTGGTTTTAAGATGATGATGGTAGTGTTGGTCTAATGGAGCTAGGGACAATGGCACTTGTGGTGGGTTTGATGGTGGCTATTTTGGGGGGTTTGGTGTTGTGGTGGGCCTGTATGAGGGAAGTAGATGAGCTGACGTGGCTGTCAAGTGGATTAGGGGGCTAATGTGATTGCCAAGGTTAATGGGGGGTGAAAGTTACCTTTGTAGCCTTTGGAGATTGATGGGCGTAAAAGAAATGGATTTTGGCCCTCAATTGGTGAATTGTTCACAAATTGGAAAGCCTGAGTTGAATTGTGCCAAAATCTAAACATTAATGTGAAACATTGGTTTTTATGCGGAAATGATAGATGCAACTCTAAGTGGAGTCATCTTCTTATTCTTCTTGCTGATACATATAATCCAGAAGACAAATTCGGTCGCCTTACATGCTCCATCAGCTCCACCATTATCTGCTTCCACCAGACCACATATACTGCTGAGTGACCTGCTTGAATATACGTGGTCTTAAGGAAAGTGTGTGTGTGTGTGTGTGTGTGTGTGTCTCTCTCTCTCTCTCTCTCTATATATATATATATATATATATATATATATATATATTATTCATTACCAAAAGTATTCCTTGCATATCACCGCTTATAATCACTTAGCCATGAAAACTTTTGGAATGGCACTGGGGCTCCCCATTTGGAGGTCCACTCGCCCCTGCTTCAAATGGAAACAATTTGGTTGGGGTTGAATCTGGCAGGGGCCGAATGAGTTTGGAGTTGAATGAGATTGGGATTCAATGGGGTAACAATGTTTGACAAATTCAACAGCAAGAGCAGAGAGCATTTGATCCGGACACCAGGCAAGTCATAGTACATTTGCATCAATTGAAAACCTCATGAACGAGGCAGGCTATAAAGCGGTTGTCTCTTGCCATTATTACCAATCATTGCGAACCATCATCACTGTCTTCCCTTTGAACACGTGAACACCTGAATAAAACACTCCACAAACAATCTGGTGCTAACAAGTAAAAACATTTGATTTCAAAGGATGCATGAGGATTATGGAAATGGAGATAAGGTGGGGCGAGAGAGATATGGGGATGGGCATCATGTGGGGCAGGGCAAAGCACCTTACCAGCCATCCCTAAGGGAAAAAACTCCAGGTGCCCCCCCCCCCCCCTCTAGGCCAAAGGAGCTAGAATGGGCAAACAGAGAGGAGGAGACGCAAAAAGGAACGTAAGTAGAGCGAAGGAAAGGGCAGTGTGTTGGGAAATTCTGAAATAGTATAGGTTTTTGTAGAATAAATTTAAACAACCAATACTTGCCCCACGATGAACTTTATGGTATTACTTTTACATGAACATAATAATATTTAAAACAAGACCCAAAAGAAAACTAACGGCTGCTTGGCTGATCTTGCAGGATTTTGGCTATGGTGGAGTGAGCTTCTCCTTAGATCTTCCCTCCTATGACCTTGTAGGACCTTCCAAGCTTTTTCTTGCAAAAAGTTAGCTTTCACCAAGCTTTTTAAGAGAGAGAGAGAGAGAAAGAATTTGGATTCCAATACCCCCAAAATTACATGATTAGCATAGTATTTGTAGTACTAGGACTAATCTCTTTCCCTTCGAATCTGGTCATAGTTAAGGCGAGGAGGGGGATCCTTAAGGCTTTCCTCTTCTAGCTACAATAGGATTCTAGCATCGTAAGGTTATCTGTTAACTTTATCCATAATCTATTAATTACAGTTAACACCACTAAATAATTGTAATTGCACTCTGACGTTATTTAAGCCCTTATTACTAATAGACAAATTCCCTATACAAGACATGTATAAAAGTCTTAAAATTTATTTACAGTAGTTTTGAAACATCTATATCTAATCCTTAAGTAACTAATTCATGACCTTGATCATATGTTGATTTAACAAATCAAATCAATCTTCTAGTAATACACCTTACTAAAGGACTTGGCCAAGTATCATGATCAACAATGGATTAACCTAAGAGAATATCGTATTCTCAAAAGAGAACATATAACTTCATGACAATAGATAATGTTCTCAACCTCCCTAACTCACATTACCTAATAGCTGAAGCATTGATCATTGTAAAATAATCGCACTCGATGAAATATTAAAGCAATGTATATATAGTTTTTTGATTTGCTATCAAGCCAATGTATATTATGAACCTGAGTTCATCACTATCTCAGAATTTCAGATTTTCACATACTAGTATTATCGTGAAGAAACATATTTTCAGACAGTAACACAATAAAGTTTTATTTGCGTTGATCCCATTAAATGCATTACACTAATACAAAATTGCTTAGCTTGAAGTCTCAACTTCCATGTTCAAAGATAAATCATCTCGTTAAGCACTACAACCTACTTGACGATTTCATGCATTACGCTAATACAAAAGTACTTAGCTTGAAGTCTTAACTTCCATGGTCAAGATCTATGAAGCACGGACACGGGTACGGGTGCGGATACGACACGGGTGCGGATACGCCGATACGGCATTTTGAAAAAAAACAGGATACGGGTGCGGCTAGGATACGGCAATTTTTTATAATTTAAATAATAAATATTTTATTTTATATATATATATATATATATATATATATATATATATATATATATATATATATATATATATATAGGGAGCTGATCCATTGATAGCGCTAGCAAATGGAGTTAAGTTGCAAGCGCGATCTGACCGTCCATCCTGAAAGATGGACGTCTCAGATCGCGCCTTTTTCGAAAACTGTCAGTCGTCCGCGACATAGTGTCGCGGACGAACTTTTTTACCTTTTTGTCCCTCCACCCGTCCGCTACACTGTATCGCGGACGGTCCAAATATTTTTTTTACGATTTTTTTAAGTTCGTCCGCTACATAATATAGCGGACGTTTTTTTGACAAAAATACCCTCATGTTCCATCCACTACATTATGTAGCGGACGAGTAGGCAGACACTATTTTTTTTTTCTGTCCTTTCTCTCATTAAAATTTTGACATGGTTCTTTCTCTCATTTCTCTCGTCAATTTCTGACACACTCTCTTCCTCTCTCTCTCTATCTCTCATCAATTTATGACACTTTCTCTCTCCTTTCTCTCTCTTTTCTCTCACCATGATTTCTTTTATGGGTTCTGGATGTAGCCCAAATTTTCATAGCATGGATCTTGTTCAGCCGCGAAGAAGAGATGTCGAAGAGCAGCGTTGGAGCATTCAGGCTCAAAGAAAAGGCATTCAAGTAACAGTGCTACTGCCTCACCGCAGTGTCCCTTTGTTCATTTCTCCCTCACACACACACACACACACATGCACTCTCACGCAAGGCAACAACCTGATGCTACTCCCCTCTCCTTTTTTCACACACAGGTGCACTAATCCCCTCGCCCTCACCTCCTCACGGCAGCCATGGCTGCTTACCCACGAACCCATCACTATGTGTGTGTGAGGGAGAATTCACAAAGACAAAGCAGAACATGAGAGAAAAAATTGTGATTCCAATTCATTAGAGCCCGTTTAACCCTCTCTTTCTTACTTTGTTTCTGCAAACTTTTATCATTTAGGTAACCATACAAACAAAAAACATTATCTGAAGAAAAAATGTTTCCAAAAGGCCAAATTCACAAAGACAAAGCAGAACATGAGAGAAAGGACAGAACAAATGTTTCCCAGAACTTTTATCCCATCTGTGCACTACCGAGACAAAGTAGAGAAACGAGAGAGAGAGATGTCAAAAGGACAGAGAAAGAAAAAAAAATAGTGTCTCAACTCGTCCGCTACATAATGTAGCGGATGGAACATGAGGGTATTTTTGTCAAAAACGTCCGCTACATTATGTAGCGGACGAACTTAAAAAAATCGTAAAAAAAATATTTGGACCGTTCGCGATACAGTGTAGCGGACGGGTGGAGGGGCAAAAAGGTAAAAAAGTTCGTCCGCGACACTATGTCGCGGACGACTGACAGTTTTCAAAAAAGGCGCGATCTGGGCCGTCCATCTTTCAGGATGGACGGTCAGATCGCGCTTGCAACTTAACTCCATTTGCTAGCGCTATCAATAGATCAGCTCCCATATATATATATATATATATGATGAATCATTTAGTCAATTACTTATAAGAACAAATCCATGCAGCTGCACACGTGGACTACCAAAAAGCCACAAGTGGCAAAGCACCACAAATAAGGTTGAGCCAAGTGACAAAGCCCCACACCTAAAGTCTGAGCCAAAAGACTAGTAAAGAGAGATTCAGAAGAAGTCTGGTGAAAGGGAGAGAGTCAGAAGCAGCAGCCGTTGCCGCTGTGTTCTCCGTCGCCGGAGTTCTCCTTCTCCTTCTTCTCTTTTTTCTTTTTTGTTGGTTATGCCGAAAAGGAAGGAGCAGTTTGATGGCCATCGACGTCGCTGCCTCCGGTTGGTGGCTGCTGCTTCCTCTTCTCTCTTCTCTCAAGCTCTTCGCCGGTGGTCGTCGGTTGTTTCGGGTGGTCGCCGGAGTCTCTAGACAGTCGTGGCTACTTAGCTCCGCTGCCGATGCTCACTCTCAGTGTCTTTCTCTTTCTCTGATCTGTTGTCTCTTCCCAATCTGTCGATTTAGGTTAAATAGGTAAGTGTTTCAGTATTTATAATTTGACCCCACAAAATTCATTCTTTATGGGTCGCCCCTGAAAAATCTTTTAAAATCTGTGTTTTCATCCCACAAAAATGCGATACGCACCCGATCTGTATCGGAGCCGCACCCGGTAATTAAAAAATAAAAATCATAAATCATAAATGTCGGACACGCACCCGACGCGCACCCGCACCCGATGCGCACCCCGTGCCGGTGCTTTACCCTTGGAGCCGCACCTGTGGTTCATAGGTCAAGATAAATCATCTCGTTAAGCACTACAACCTACTTGACGATTTCTCCAAATTTGTCGAAGGCCGTGAACGTAATTTGATTATATGTATCATCCGTGTATAAGTATCTATATACACGTAAATCATATCAAATATAATATAGAGATAAAAATCACATACATGGCAAATTAATGAAACGTGCAGGATTATAAAATTCAGATATAACGTCAATCAAATGTTAAGGTTTTAGGGCAAACCCCAAAAATGGAGACTGTTGCCATGCGTTTATATAAGCAGGAGCTTAATGAAATTCTCGAACTACATCATGGCCTTGCCATTTTATACGTAGCAGAAACATTACCTTCATTTGCTTTAAACGAGTGAACTTTAGCTAATACTTCACAGCATTCTTCTCACTGCTAATGGAGGAACTCAATCTTGGACTAGCAAACTATCACTGTCCCATGACTACATATGTTGACTTAGATGCTTTGTAACCTTAAAACATATTTGATAGTGACGAACAAAAGTACCACAATTTTCTCATATCTGGTCATTTAGGTGGCAATTTCAAGAGGATTGAATGGAATAGGTCTAGCAATCGTCAAACCAGCCATTCAGTCCCTTGTTGCCGATTCAACAGATGAAAGCAACCGTGGTTTGGCTTTTGGATGGCTACAGCTCACCGGAAACCTTGGATCAATCATTGGTGGGCTTTGTTCAGTACTACTAGCCTCAACGTCGTTTCTTGGAATCCCTGGTTGGAGGATTGCCTTCCATCTGGTAGGACTAATAAGCGTCGTAGTTGGTATTTTGGTTCGCCTCTTTGCCCACGATCCTCACTTCTCCGATGATGAAGATAGAGCTCACATCCCACACAAATCATTCTTGTCAGAAGTAAAGGATCTGATTAAAGAATCAAGAGAAGTTATCAAGATTTCATCATTCCAAATAATTGTGGCTCAAGGTGTCTTTGGCTCATTTCCTTGGTCAGCATTGTCATTTGCACCCATGTGGTTAGAGCTAATAGGCTTTTCCCACAGAAAAACAGCATTCCTCTGGACCATCTTTGTTATTGCTCAGTCACTTGGTGGTCTATTTGGAGGAAGGATGGGTGATATCCTTGCCAAGCGGTTACCAAATTCTGGGAGAATTATTCTTTCTCAGATAAGCGCTGGTTCAACCATCCCTTTAGCAGCCTTATTGTTGCTTGTATTACCTGACAATCCCTCCACAGCATTCACTCATGGTTTGGTTCTAGTCATCATGGGATTAAGCACGTCATGGAATGCTCCAGCGACAAACAAGTATGTATCTCGAAACTATTTAGTCTTTTTTAACCTTGGTGTGGAAAGAATGTTATGAAACCTGTTTTCATGTTTGCTTGAAAGTGGTTTTACTAGTTATATTGTATCTGTTGTCCTAATTTTGAGTATTTTTTTTAATTTGTTAATTGGAAGGGGCTTTATTCATATATAACATAACCCTGTGATGTGAAGCATAATCCACGGTAAAGGACAACAAAATCTTGTGACGATTATTAGCAATGCTGGAAAATTGGTCATTTTATTCTACTGTTATCTTTTTTTTGATGTGTAATCCAGCCAAGGATCATAAGTTTTACCTTCAGTCTTTGCAAGTACATCAAAATGAGGGAAGTAGAGATTTTAGACATCTGTTGACCATATGCTTATTCCTCTTTCTTCAAAAATACTAGTGCAAATGAACGATATATTAATGGTTCACATGTACATTGTTCACTATTTGCAGTTAAAAGCACGGGTCATATGTATACTGCTTACTACATAAAAGATGTATTCGTTGTCTACCGTTATCCTCGACACATCTCCCTATGCTCCTTTGGCTTCTCCAAAAATAGAAGTAAAATTTCACTTTTAGGCTCGGGACTAATGCTTTTCAGTTGACATGTGTCGCGTGCAAATGGGAGAGTCTAGTAACCACTTGCTTCTACATATTCTACGTGCACATTCATTTTTCTCCGTACATATGCATACACATTCATTTTTATGTTTACATAACGTGGCAACATTCATATCATGACCTCAAGTTGTGATGTTTGATTTTACTTGCTCTCATACACTATAATGCTTCTATTGCTGCATGGGCGAGGACAGGATAGTGAAGTCCTTAGATTTAGTCATTCCTATGACAAGACTCTTTCATGTATGCAAAATGCTCATGCTTTATAATTCCAAAGAATGTTCTTGGTCACGAAGAAGATGAAATTAGAACCATGCTTTAAATGTGTTCAGTCCAATATTTGCAGAGATTGTCCCTGAGAGATCTCGGACGAGCATTTATGCTTTGGATCAATCTTTTGAGAGCATATTGTCATCATTTGCTCCCCCGTTGGTTGGACTTTTGGCTCAGCATGTTTATGGTTATAAACCTACTCCAGTAGGATTGTCGGACTCACAGGAGACCGTAACAGATCGAGAGAATGCTGCTTCACTTGCCAAGGCTCTCTACACAGCAACAGGCATTCCAATGGCAATCTGTTGCCTTGTCTATTCTTTCCTCTACTATACGTATCCACGAGACAAGGAGCGAGCAAGATTGGATTCTTGTATTGGATCAGAGTTGCAACAGAAGGGGAGAGAAATTTCTTTTTCAGAAGAAGAATACTTGCAGCCTCCGGCTTCACAATCAGATGACATATGTAGAAACGAGAGTAGTGTGACTCAATTTTATCATGGAGACGAAAGCCTTGATTTTGATGAGAGTGATGAGAGAAGACTGCTTTCCTGCCAGTTGACAATTACCGATTCGGGCAAATCCCAATGATGCAAGCTGGTATGCACATGTTTGACTCTATCCAATTCCAACAGGGTCCCATTTGACGTATGTGGTCTCTTCGTATTTCAGCTTACTTGTCAGTGCCTCTTCAAGTTTATGCTAGAAATTTATTTGCATTTCGTTAACCTCTCTCTTCATTTTTGGTTAATTGAAGGGAGAACCATCGCCAGATGCATGATTTGTTTGACTTCTTAAGGTAAGCAGGTTTCACAATCTCTATTTTCTCATCACAGTAACAAATCATACAAGACTTTCAAACCTCTCGTTCCATTAAAATGGACTTTAGTTTATAATGTTTTTTCTTTAAAGTAACATGTCTCCCTTAATACACCTATGTTGAAGGACAATTTGTACATTATGACAGTGATACAGCAGATTCATCTTTTAAACAAACCATGAGAAGAAGAAAACTGGGTATTTTGTGTAGGAATAGAAAATAAGAAACTAAAGCATTAAGTGGAGGCATCTTTATTTGCACTGGCTGTGTTTCCTTATGCAATTCATTGCATTCTGGTTTTGATGCAGATTATTAAGCAAGCCGAAGTCATTTTCCTCGGTCAGCATGTCGCGCCAGCCAGTTTACTTGAGCAGCGCCATCAAGAGTCATCGTTTGTTGCTCAAAGCATGCAATTGAGTTCACAGCAAGAAGATAATCTTTTCTAGGATTACATCATTTCGTGCTTTCTTTGACGTTTCGTCTGTCGAGTAGCTGGATTTGGCTAAGACGCATTCGGTGAGATGGAAATTAAACATTATTTGCTAGACATTCATGCTGGCAATGCATTAACTGGGTTTTGCAGGGTCATCACTTTCAGGGTTTGGTTTCTTAAAGGTTCAAGTTTTTCCTTGTCTCAAGTAGTGATAAATGATCCGCTACGACCCACTAATCTAATGGGGAATTTGGGTGAGTTTTCTGTACAGCCCTGCCGCTGCCATTCCGTGCTTGTCTTGGGACATAAGTACAAAGAATGCAACCTCAGAGGAGGTCAGAAAGATGATCAAATATATCGCCACTCGAGATAATCGAATCATATCATCATCTCCAACTGATGAATTGTCAAATTCAACAGTATTAGGCCGCTTCACGTGCCTCTCAACAGACAAACGTCTGCCAAGTTTGAGAGAATCGAATCACATCATGTTGGTTTTGGGGCCAAGAAAAAGTATTCTTTAGCCACCACAACTGGACCATCTGTTTTCCTTGTTTTCGTCTTTTCCAGTAGTTTTAAGTGGACCATTCTGTTACATCACCCCTGAGGAATCATGAACCATCCTTGTACTGCCATCGCTCTACAAGTCATAAACACAATGGACCTCCATCTCTCTCTCTCTCTCTCTCTCTCTCTCTCTCTCTCTCACAAACTAATCATGAGCCCTCCAGTCAAGCGCCCGGGAGGATCCAAATTAAGATAACTATAAGAATTGGTTGTTAAAGGGAACCCATATCTTTCAAGATTAAGTACGATGTTAGTTAAGCATCCTTCCATATTAGTCATATTTGCATTTTTCAAAGTTGAGTGCTCCACTTAACCCCATATTTTCTTTCTTTCTTCTCTGTCGCATTTTTCATAGAAGAATAAAAATTGCTCTCTCACTTTTTATTTACCATATTTTCTTTCTTTCTTCTTCACGAGCTGTGGTGAAGTTCCAAATCCAAGCAAGGCAAGTCCCGCAATTCCAGTGGGGGTTTGGGCTCAAAAACTTGCGACTTCTCTGTCGCAGTAATATATATATATATATATATATATATATATATATATATATATAGTAATACAAAAAGATGTGAGACAGGAATTGAAGAAGCCGCCTCCAACTTCAATTAGTGGGTTGCCACGCTGTTTAATAATTAGTATTTTCATTTACCTTTGCTCCCTTCCAACTATCGATCAATAATTTATTAGAAGCAGTAAATTACAGTATACTTACTTTGTAGTACTGTAGACTAATAGACTGTTTTATGTTCAACCTTTCAATTTTCAAAGCCCCCACCCCCCACACGGCCACACGCGGCCAATCGCCTTAAATTAGCATTTACGGCTGCTTTATGCATATCTTTCATGCTTGTCCCAGGCAAAATTCAAAGAAGATGATTGTTAGTTATCATCGTGAACACACTACTGTACGTGGTAACTGTCCATCTCATGCATTTTTGCATAAAACCGAGCGGTCCTGAATGGCATTTGGTCGGAGGAGGAGGAGGAGGAAAGAGCTTGCAAAGCAGTGGGGTGGGGGTGGGGGTGGGGGGAGGGGCAAATAAGATATCCGTAGTATTATATCCAAGCTAGCTAGCTCTCTCTCACTCCCTATAAATAGAGAGTGAGGTTCGGGGACAGAACACATTCATCACACACCTACACTCCACCCTCGTGACGGTGAAAATGACAAGGCCGTTGGCGGTCTTGCTGCTTGGTGTGGCTGTGCTCGCATATTGCGCTGGAGCTGCGGGTTCTACGGAGGAGGAGCATGGAGTGTCGCCGTCGCGCTTGGAGTCGGGGGGTTGGGGAGAGGGAGTTTCCCGGAGGGGTTCGTCTTCGGAACGGCGACGTCGGCTTACCAAGTGGAGGGCATGGCGGACAAGGACGGTCGAGGGCCTAGTATCTGGGACGTCTTCATCAAAGCTCCAGGTAACTCTGATTCAACCCCGTCCCTCCGAGGTCCTTCATGCATTTTAATTTCTAACAACACCCACACAACAAGATTCAAAAAAGAAAAAAAGGTGAATTAGTGCAATAATGTAATGTGGGTGGTTGATGTTCTTGGCGAAAACAATAATGCAGGGCGTGAACCCAATAATGCATCCGGTGAGGTTGCCGTGGACCAGTATCATCGTTACAAGGTAAGTTTTTGCTTGTTACTTCGTGTAAGACTAGGTGTCACTCGGTATATGCAATGCGTGCACAGATTAGAAAAACAATACAATTTTAGTCGCCGCAAATAGTAAAAGGTACATTGAAAAGAAAATAACCTTACCTTGCAAATGGAGACCAAGCGGGAAGAAGCAGCGGAAAGGGAGTAAAGATGTTGATCGTAGGACTTTCGACGGGGTGGTTGGAATAACAGTAAGAAGAAGAAGTTTTAGTTTACAGTGAGGTGAAGCGGTTATTTTTTATTAGATTTTAAAAGGCTTCCAAAGACAACGTTGATTAATATGTTATTATTACGGATTAGTAGTATATATTATTGATAGATTAACAATAACAAGAAATGTACTTTGAAGTTCAAAAAAGATACTACAAGGATTCTCTCCAGATCGACAAATGGTGTATAAGTTAAGGTAAGAGGGGACCTCACTGTGACAGTCTGTACCTGGTTGGTTTGATACCACTGGCAATGTGTCGGGGGATCCACTAGCATGCATATATAGAGATTAGTGTGGATCAAGACATTTTACAAATAACTTTTTATTATACGTTCTAAACGTGATTCTTTTTTGTTTGTTTTAAACTTTCTATACGAGAAAGGTACAATGTAAAGAGAAGCCTTTTTTTTTTTGTCATAACTTATGTTGAACTTAATTTGTGGCACACTTCTCAGCACTTTTCTCTTACTGCTTTCAAGGAGCACCTTACCTCCCTTGTGTTTCTTGAAAAAGCAATGAGAAGATACCAATTAAGCTCAAGGCAATTCTAAGCATTTGGAGGAAATACTAACTACAAATTACCTTGAATAAATTATGAGCTAGGACCGGTCCAAGAATTTTCTTCATTTTAGTGTTGCCATGTGTTTCATATTTTTGGACACTTCGAATGGCCTTATATTTCTTGAACATATGTGAAAATTTTTTGACTGCAGCGTGTCATTCCATTAGAAGGAAATTATGAAGCTAATTTATTAATTTCGTGGGTATAGGAAGATATTGATCTCATGGCCAAGCTGAACTTTGATGCGTACCGCTTCTCAATTTCATGGTCCAGGATATTCCCAAGTAATCCAATATTCACAGCTTTTCCCGAGCAGCACTAGAAATGTATCCATGGCCTACCTTGTAGTTCAATATATTGACCGGTTTTGTAAAATCTATTTGAATCAATATTGCAGAGGGAAGTGGAAAAGTAAATTGGAAGGGAGTTGCTTACTACAATAGATTGATCAACTACATGCTGAAAAGAGGTAATTTCTGCAACTTAAACTACATATATCTGCGGATGCAGCATTGTGTATTAGCAAGTACTAATCAAAGGTGCAACATAAGCACCATTCTGAACATCAATTACCTGCTTTTTTGTTTTGCAGGCATTACTCCGTATGCAAATCTTAATCACTATGATCTTCCTCAAGGACTTCAGGAGAAGTACAATGGATGGCTAGGCCACGAAGTAGTGTAAGTAACCTAGTACAGTGTATCTGTGTCAGCCACAACCCAATAATCCCACAGTTGATCAATAAAGTGACATGCATTATACACGTTAGATGTTGTACCCTTGTGAAATGCATGAACTGCCACTAACCCAAAAGCAGTGGCATTGGTTCCAAGAGTACTGAGAATGGATTGAGTATTTATGTTCTGTCGTTGATGAATGTTGTATTAACTTCACAGCAAAGGTCAAAATATTTCTTTGAAATCTTACAGGAAAGATTTTGCTGATTATGCCGAATTCTGTTTCAAGACATTTGGTGACAGAGTGAGGAACTGGATGACGTTTAATGAACCTAGAGTCATAGCTGCTCTTGGTTATGATGATGGTTATTTTGCACCTGGAAGATGCTCGAAAGCATTTGGAAATTGCACGGCTGGAGATTCATCAACTGAGCCTTACATCGCAGCCCATAATCTCATCTTATGCCATGCAGCTGCAGTTCAAAGATACAAAGCAAAGTATCAAGTATGGTCTACTTCCTTTTGTTGCTTTGATTAGCTGAATCGATTTCACGTAATGGGGGGAAAAAGGAGTCAAATAGTATTTACATGAAAATCCAGGTAAAACAAAAGGGCAGGATTGGCATTCTCTTGGATTTCCTTTGGTACGAACCTCTTACTAGATCAAAAGCTGACAATTACGCAGCTCAAAGGGCAAGAGATTTTCATGTTGGATGGTAAGAACTCATACAAGCATTGTGTTTAGCAATCGGATTGTTTAATATCTTAGTTCATGGATCCATAAATCCTTTAGTATGACTACAATTGCCACCAATGATACTACCAATTCCTCAAGGATATAGCATTCTTCCACAATAAACACTCTGCTACGAAGAAAGTAGCGACATTATGGAGTCTTTCTTATGTACTGGATGACGTGACTAGTTTGAAACTATAAAGTGTATATATGCTCTATATATTGTTCAGCTTATTTTTCCTAGCTTATTACTCTTAGAAAATCCTGATCACTTGCAGTTAAAAAACAACGTGTTGATGTTCTGCATAGGTTTATGCATCCCCTTGTATATGGTGAATATCCAAAAACAATGCAAAACATTGTTGGAAAGCGGCTGCCAAAGTTCACGAAAGAAGAGGTTAAGATGGTGAAGGGATCCTTTGATTATGTAGGTATAAACCAGTACACTGCTTACTTCATGTACGAGCCACATCCAGCCAAACCAAAGGGTGTCGGCTACCAGCAGGATTGGAATGCTGGATTTGCTTGTAAGATGCTTTTCCTCCTTGCCTTCCCTCAGACAGATATCCTTGATGTTGAAATAACCAGTAAATATATGTGATTCGCATTTACACTGCTCGTCTTTTTGCTTCCGTGTCTGAACATTGCAGATGAACGTAATGGAGTGCCAATTGGTCCAAGGGTATGTGAAACCATACCACTGAATACCAGATGTTATTCCCCCTTTTTGTTGTGCAAGGGGTTTTTAGTTATTAGTTGCCTACTTGTGTACCTGCAGGAACATTCTTATTGGCTCTATAACGTACCATGGGGTCTGTACAAAGCTGTGACCTACATCAAAGAACACTATGGGAACCCCACCGTGATTTTGGCTGAAAATGGTTTGTGTCTAACTTCTTAATCCTTTAAAGACTGTGACCTGGTATTCGTGGTTCCTGCTGATTTGGTAGAGAACATATATAAATGGGTTCTAAATGGTGCACTTTTTCAGGCATGGATGATCCAGGTAATATAACACTTCCAAATGGTCTACATGACACGAGAAGGATCAACTACTTCAAGGGATATATGAGTGAACTTAAGAAGACAATCGACGAGGGAGCAAACGTGATAGGCTACTTTGCGTGGTCATTGCTCGACAACTTTGAATGGAGATTGGGCTACACTTCAAGGTTTGGCATCGTCTATGTCGATTTCAAAACCCTGAAGAGGTACCCCAAGATGTCAGCCTACTGGTTTAAGCAAATACTTGAGCGACGCAAACATTAAGTGGCAGGGTTGTCCCTTTCTTTCCTTATTATTATGTGTTCCGTAGCTTAGCATATCTATGGTAGCTAGTGAAACATGAAGCTGCTATGGAATTAATAAATATGGTCAGTGGGTCAAGATGCTTAGTACTCTCTCGATTCCGATCAATCACATAGGAAGAAATCTCATTTAATTTGTCAATATGATGAAGGAAAAATGTAGCACGAAAATGCACGAGGATCTACAGTGTTTGAAACCTTTGGGTTGCGTGTATAAGCAATATCAAGGGAAAAATGGCTTCTGATATCATTTGGTCATTTGGTATACGTACTTCTTGAATCTTGAATATAATAGACTGTGCGTTAGGTGACCCCCCTTCAACCCCCCATCTCCACCCCGCAACACCCTTTTCTTTTTCTTTTCTTTTTTGTTGAAACGTCCAAAGTATTATTAAAGTAAAATCATCCTTTCAGTACATCCTCAACCAACAAAACAAAATGCTAGGGCTAAACCTCTCTTGGAGATAATAATGCACAAAACAGGATGAACATCTTTGCCTCCCCGTCTTATGCCATTGTTCCTTCATGAAATCCCAAAGGTATGCTAAGGCTGCGATTTTTGCTGCTATCAGATGTTGGAGTATTGATTTCCAACATCAGACGCCTTGTTCCAGCTTCTCACACGCCGTTAATCAGTTCTTGCTTTTCTGTTCAAAAATTCTGGTATTTCGCTCAATCCAAATCATGTAAACTGTGACTGCAGTGCCTAGCTTCTTAAGTTGGCGTGAAAAGTCTTACCTCGAAAATTACCAATGATGTAATTCAAACGTTGCCTCCAAGAAGCGCATTGGACAGAGATTAGCAGGGAATCAAATACCTTCCTCCATAGCTCTGGAGTGTACTTACAACCCCAAAACAAATGATCATCATCTTCTCTGTGAGACAGACATAATGTGTAGGTATCATCAGCGGTATAGTTCGATGCCTTGAGCTTACTATTGGTCTAAGACCTCCACGAAAAAGTATCCACAAGACAACAACACATTTTAGGATATTGCTATGAAACCATACCAATTTCCACCAAGGCACATTGGCCTTCATAGTACTCATTACATTCCAGGCAAATTTCACAGAGAACTTACTATCCTTGTTCAGCTTCCATATCTTTCTATCCTCTCTTTCAATTTCTGGGTTTGCCATAGATGACGTATCAGTGTGTCACTCTCTGAAGGCATGTGATCTAGTTGGAGGTAAATTCCATTAGCTAGAATCAATAGGGGCAACGACTCTGCTACCATCGCTCATACCTGAATCACAATTCCCATATTCTGCTAGGATATTAGCATCAGACATCCAATTATCCTTCCAAAGCCACGTATCAAGTCCACTATCAATGATGTGCCACACATTCTGACGCACTAGATTTCTCATTCTCACTATCTTACACCAAGTCCAAGATAGTATTACAAGGGTTTGAATGTCTGAAAATGATTCCGCTTTATAATATGTGTGGCACCACTTCACCCATAAAGAATCCTTCTTATGAGCTAAGTCCCATATGTGCTTGTAAATTACTGCCTTATTCCACTCAGCAAGCCTTTCAAATCCTAGGCCACCCTCTATGTTTAGGTAGACAAATATCCTTCCAAGATACTTTAGCTCCAGAGCATTTGATATCCTTGCCCTGCCAAATAAAGGCCTTGATTTTGGCCTCAATTCGGTTAATGATCTTCTTGGGAAGGATAAATATGGAACACCAATAGACCTCCATACTAAGTAGCACGGATGTGGCTATTTGGATTCTCTCTGCATAGGAGAGATATTTGATGGTGCATGTATTAGTCTTCTTTATAAGCTTCTCTGAGTATTAGACAATCATTCATGCGAAGCTTTATTTAGATCAGGGGCACACCAAGATAAGCTTCACTTCATTTATTATCCACCGTGGTGATGGAATCATCCATGTAGTTTAGCGCCATAGTGATTCTACCATTCTTATATTTCGTTAAAAATTAGAATCAGTCGGTGCCACCTTAACACCGTTGAACACCAAGAAATCCGCAATCTATTTGCATTATGCTCGCGGTGCCTACTCTAGCCCATATAATGCTTTTTGCAACATGCAAATGGACCTTGGCTTTTGGAATCCTCGAAACCTTGTGGATGCTCCATGTAGATTTTATTAATAATATTATCCATGCAAAAATGAATATTGAAACATTCATCAACCAAAGCTTCCATCCCTTGCTTGATGTGATAGAATCAATACTTGTACCGAAGTGATGTATGCAACAGGACTAAAAGTCTCATCAAAATACATACCACAGAGCAGACTAAAACTACTCGAAACCAAGGGCACCTTGTAATGGTCAATCATCCCATCTGACCGTTTCTTCATCTTGTAAATCTACTTACATATAACTGGTTAAACGTCTGGTGCCAATCATTGGGATCTGCCTGGGGCAGAGTTGGGAACGCTTTCGTAAGGGCATGTAGATTCATTCACCCAGGAATCGACTTGCTCTCGTACCATCTTGTAGAAGAGACTGCGGTGGGATCTCCAAATGTGTACTATTATAATCACCTTGCACCAAAAATTGGAACATAAAACCAAGTCAAGAGAACATTATTATTATAACTATTGATATAACTTAAATATAACTCACAATAATTGGGAAATATCCGGCAATCCTAATCAAACTGGGAGATCAATGATTTCCTTATTAGGGATTGTGACGTGATCCTCGAGGATCCTAACGCGATCTTAACACATCTGGCCCACGGCCCAGTCCTACTATGAGTCTTCTCCTACAGCTATATAAAAGGGTCTACCCCTCTAGGTATGGGACAACTACACAATTTATGCTTTTTCAGAGTTACTATCCTGTAACTGCGCTCTGACTTAAGCATCAGAGAGTTCTCCGCCGAGAACCCACCCGGCGGTCACTCGTTTTCTGTCTTGCAGGTCATCGGTCCAGGCTTGGGTTCCGCAATGTACGCGGAGCATGTTTTTAGCAGCAACAGATTGACGCAATCCGTGGGACCCGCTAGCCTAGCCAATCGACCTCAAGAAAAATTCAAACACTCGTTTTGCAAGCAACGGCGGCAACGTGTCGGAACCACCGCCACCGCCGAAGGTCTCAAAACCCTAAACTACAGCGGTACCACGGTCGTCAACAGTACCTACATGGGCAACCCCACGCCCGATCAACCATCACCCTACAAAAGTCGTCATCAATGGGATCGACGGTACTACTGTTGTCAAACGGTCTCAACAGTCTGCCGTAACGCCGACAACAGTTTGCCGCCGTCACGGGTGTTAAAGAAAAAACAACTTCATAACAGAACAAGTTACCGCTGACAGTCTAAGCCACTGATGGTCCGTCGTTATCAAACGGTTCCACTACTGTCAAACAATCGAAAAAAAAAAGTCCAGCAAAAGGAAAATAAGCATAATAGCAACGCCGCCGTAAGGTGCAATTCGTGCTCCCCACCGCATATGCTTCTTCAACCGCCACAAACCTGCCAAAGCAACGGCACTAGAAGAAACCAATCAGCGTCCTTATGGTTGTCCACCGCGACCTTTCCTGACGTCGTGTCGATACGACCACAAACGGCCGTCACAGCCAGAGCAATTACAATAACATCTCAATAATAATAAAAAAACAACAGTGATCGTCGGCATAGCTAACGGCAGCCCTATCGCTGTGAAAGGCAGCGCCACCGCCGCCTATCCTGAGCAAACGTCACCGCTGCAGTCGCGAGAAGCCTTGTTGAAGCCCATCAAGATGCCGCCCTTACCACCACGGTAGGCCCTCTGGGAAACCACACGACCGCTGTACCAGCACCACTCAGGCTCCCCCATTCGGTGATGCATCGACGGGTGGGTCTTTCGCAACCCGAATGACCCATCGCCGCTCCTTTGCTTGACGCCGGCGACTTGATCTGACCGGCAGTAAAGGCAGCCATGTTTCTGTCGATGAGAGAAAAGGTGCAGAGAAGAGAAAGAAAAGGTCAATTCTTTCTTTTTGGCATTAACTCCCATAATTATGCATATTTATTTTCAGACCCGCAAAGGTTTTATTTATTCCACATGCCACATTGTTTAAAAAGAATTAGACTTTGGCCAATTGAAGATGCTTATTTATATTTAAGACCCTTGGTCTCACAACCCGAACCCACAGGCAGGCCTGCGAGCTAGGCACTTAACCGGCCGCAGACCCTATGGACTCCAACTGAGGGCTCTGCCAGGCCTTACTCGCTAAAACAACATATAATCTATAGCGAAAATTAAAACTTCTACAAATCTTAATTACATTTGAATACAACACTTATGCTAAAACTCTTCATAACTCCGATCTGTCAACAAATAAGGCTAAACCAACAATCTAAATGTTTAGCAGCTCATTCAAAGCAGTGTCCGAAGCTTAGGGCCAAATTTCCCCTTCCTATGCTCCTCACTATTACCTTACTTTCAAACCTGAAATGATAAGTAAGGGGTGAGCTTCCACGTGCTCAGTAAGTAACCAATGATTCAACTAGCTGGACCATAGCATGTCAGAAAATAACTCACTTATATTATAACATCATTAAGATATCTAAAAATCATAGATTTGATAATCATCAGGTAAAACAAAATAAAGTACATTAAACCAAAAACTGAAGTATAAAATCATTGGCACAAAACTCATGACAACCAGTTCGATTCCAACATTAGCTCAAACGATATGCTGCGGTCAGATACAGGCCCCACTGACTAGGGCCCGAAATCTTTCCTCCATCCGGGATAAAATTCTGTGGACGCATGGGCGAACCACGAGCAACAGTATTGTGCATCAACGTACAAGCCCCGTTGATCAGGGCCTGAAATCCAACTTTCCCCCGTGGATATAGGGCACAACAATCGAGTAAACAAAAACCCCCCTTTGGGTTCATCGTGAACAAAATCACTCATCAATTGATTCTCAACCATCCTCACATCCTTTCAATAATCATCAACATGTTCAATATTCACAATAATGTCAATACAATACATTTCAAATCCGAGTTCCAATTTAGTTTGTAGGCAAAACATCGTTTACATGCTGGTCCGATTTTTCTTTGACGAGAATAAAACACTAAAACCATTTTGGTAATTTAAGCCAGAGCAGTTAAACGTACTTAAAACGGTCAATACTAATAAGCAACATATTTTTAACAGTAGATAAAGATATACGTTGCATATAAAATACTAGTTGAATCAAAGGGTCACTTACTTGATGCTACGTGTTTCCCACATCACAATCTCTTGAGCAACAATCACACTGCTGCATTTAGCTAAAAGAACTGGTACGACCATTCCTTTCCTTTGCATATCCTCATCCGTTCTGTAACTCGAAAGCAATGTCGATCAACACAATATTTCTTTTAGAATTCTCCTCAACCATTCGAACGCCGTATTCAAAGTCTGACCTTTACATTCCCATAACTCACCGGTTTTGATGACCCCCAAAGTATTCCAAGAAATAATGTATATCCTCTCCATCACCGTAAACATTTTCTACACTTTATTCACATTTCCGCCTTCTTTTCCCTGTCAAATCATAACACCGCTTTATACCCGTTGATAACTCACGCAATTGCTATTTATGTACACCCATACCCACAATACACACACACATACAGGCACACCCTGTATATAAGTACGCCCTTTGCACTTGCACCACTGCACACCGTACACACTCACATAACTTACAAACATGCACGCACTCACATTACACACTCCACAATACATAGTGCAGATGAACACTCAGCACGCCGCCGCCCTACACAAACCCACCACCACACGTAGCCCTCCATGCACATACCCGCCTACGCCCATAAATCTCTATGTAAACACACCATCTACGCCCAAACAATTACGACACATCAATAACACAGACAACACCATTCACGTGGTGCTTCCTCACCCAGAATACGTACTCCACGACATGTAATACACCTAGTAGCACTGCACACTTTATCCATACCAAATTCACACCACCATAAACACCACCAAAACTACTCCGGCCAAACTACTGCAAACAACGTCACGATACAATTGACAGTGGTAAGGAGTGCCATGATCATCACCATTTGCCAACAATACAACCACACACAAACATACTCTCTGTGCACCAATAATTGCATGACATAAATAGACTTTCTTTCCTGTGCACACACTTGTGCTGTATATGTATACCAACTTGTAAAACACCTCAATATAACAACTGTCAATACATACACCACATTTCCACACATACATAACCGCACACCACAGCTAATATATACCCACATAACGGTGCCCCATAAGCACCGCTATTACACATCGCCCAACAATAACCACACCTACATATTATATACACCTGCATAAAAACATGCACCGTACACCCGCCAATGTTTGCACACATATAACCCAACTACAATCGCTGTAAGCACCGCTGTTAAAAATCACAGCACCACCAAACCCCGTTTCACAAACAATTACACAAACCAATTCTACACCATGGTCATGGTATCCTGGCAGCGACGACAATTGAAAGGTAGATGTGGCCGCCTCGACGTTACCTTCGTTGTTTGGTCATCCTGTAGTTGGAATTCTGCCAGTGGCCGTCATGGTTCTTCCTGTCTCCCCTAATAGCAACATTTGGTTTAGTCATTGGTCAGTACTCTTAGTGTGGCGCCGGCCAAAATCGGCCATCGAAGATAGAATACGTTGCCGAAAATAGCAATCGCACGGCTTGGAGATGGCAGTGGACAGTGCCTCTAATGGAGATGAAGGAACAGTGTAGCGGTAGTGAAGGCTGCGGGCACTATCGAAATTCGACGCCGACAATCTGTGGGTGTGGCCAGAATCTAGGGAGGGGCTGACCGGAGATGGCGCCAGTGATGGTGATCCATGACAGCTTAACGGTGGCGATCGAAGAGTGTCAATGGCTGTCATCGGTACTCATTGTAGCGATTGGCCACTGGCCGAAGTCGCGGTGGCCACAATGGCTACTGGTAGTCCACGACTGCAGCGGATCTGGCCGCGACAGTGGTAGTTTGGCGACATGGCGACAACGATTAAGTTTAAGGCCATCGCAGCGTTGAAAGATGGCCAGTGATGAGTCCCGGCGGTGGTGGCAACGGTACGTGGACTGCGGCATGGTGGTTATGGAGGTGTTGGGCGGTGGCGTTCAGTGAGGGAGCATCGGAGTTGATCGCCAGTGATGGGTTCCATGGTTGACAGTGGGGCTGTCCCGTGGTGGGAGTGGCATCGCCGATCTAGGGCCGACTGTAGTCTCTCATCTCATCTCCTCTCCCATCTTCTCTTCTGTTCTCATCTCTTTCTCTCCTGTTTTCTTCTCTCTTTTTTTTCCCTTTTGACTCTTTTATTTTATTTTACCTAAAAACATATATGGTTTTAATTGCTTCAAAAGTCTCCTCATTTTTCTCCCAATCAGTCACTTCAAATGCCACATTTTTTTTTCCATAAATTAATCTCTCTGTCATATTTGAAATAATCAAAACTGATAACTATATACTAAATCCTAATTTAATAATAAAAATTCAAGTTATTTCCCTTGCTATCAGTAATTGACGATCAGATTGTTAATGTCAATCGTCGCCAAAAACAAAAATATTTTTACTTGTAAAATTTGCCGCTAAATAAGTATAATTAATAAGTAAAGCTGCTAAAATTTTACTAAAAAATTCAAACCTAGGTTCGGGGTATTACACTTAGGGTCTCATTTATTCGACATGGGCCAAACGCTTTTAAAGCATGAAAATTTACATGCAAATGCGTATCTATATTTTAGACCCAAAAGGGTCTTACTTAGTTGGCATGCACCACAAACTCTTTAAAGCCTTAAGCTTTTTAAAGTGCATATCTAGATTGAAGATCCATAGGGTCTCATTTAATTCATATATGATGTACATTCTTTAAAGTGTGTGCACATTTTATATTGCGTGGCACGTCACTAAAAAATAAATCGACTATAATTTTAGGCGCTAACAAGCCTTCCAAAGGCCGCATTCTGTGCACTTTTAATGCCTAGACCTATTCAATTTTTGTCTAGCATTACGCAGTTACGTCCGTTGGTGCAAGCTCGTCACATGTCGGGGCTTCTGATTGCTATGATGTTTTAAGTTCACCTGCAACATGTAATGCAACACACCCCTGTCTGCTAACCGACAAAACCCTAATGGGCCTAATGGGGCCGCAGCGACTAAAACACCGCTATTAATTCTGTGTTAAAAATATTGTTGCATTTTTATATGTTTTATTTCTTCAAAGGCTGTTTTTTCAGTCATGTACTTTTATATCTTGCAAGGGTTTAAACAAAGCATGCGAGCATCAACAGTGACGTATAAACCCCTTCTTAAGCAAGGAACAAATTCACAACACCCGGCGACTTAAACGTCACGCTTGAGGTTTATTCTGCAGTATCCTGCTGTCTCGGCATTATATATTGTCTCATGGTCATTCAATGGCCTCTATCTATGGCATATTCACGTTGCTGCTTGTTGAGAAGGTAGGTCAAAAATGAGGGAAGCACACATGCTGCCATTGTATCTAGTGGATTAGAACTCATCGACAACTATGCCTGGTACAACTTCAAGCTTAAGCGTACAACCAGTAAACTGAGTCTAATTGCTTCTCAGTATATCGATGAACTGTGACAGCTACTCTACTAATCATCAGTGGCATCTTGCTCGGACGAACTCCGTGTCCTCTAAGCTCTATATGCTCGTCTAGTCAAGCAGGCGGATTACGGTCTTCTATATTGCTCGTACAGGTCTTCTTGCGACCGGACTCTACATATGGGCTGAAAAGCCTTCTTTATATATTCACGCCTTCTCAAAGGCCGGGGGGCTTTATATTTCATGAGATCATTCTTATACAGGCTTAATGCCTTGTGTCTTATCAGATAGGGAGGTTCGCCATAGCAACCATATTATGGGCTCCATGAACCACGCCTTCTTATTTGGCACCGCGGTAACAAGGACGAGGAACCCCTGAGGGCACAAACGACGAGAGTTCTAAGTTCCGTCAAACCCCCAAGGGAGCGTACAAACGAGAAACTCTAAAGTTCCGTCAAACCCCCAAAGGCGCGTACAACGAGGACTCTAAAGTTCTGTTAAACCCCCGAGGGCGTGTAAGACAAGAACTCTTAAAATTCCGTCAAACCCTCGAGGGTAATTGCATAAGCTCCGGCTCCATCCGCCCCTGAGGGCCAGTAAGACAAGAACTCTTAAGTTCCGTCAAACCCCTGAGGGTATTTGCGTGAGCTCCGAGCTCCATCAGTCTCTCGAGGGACGAACACCCCCGAGATGATAGGATATAGCTCGAGCTCTATCCGAACGGTTTAGCTACAGTTCTAACACGTTAAATGGCAAAGGGCTATGGGACTTTATCCCCCACCATTCTTTGTCAATTCAAAACCCAGCCAAGCGTGAGTGCGAGGCTTATTTGCCAGCTCTTAGCTGATGATAAGAGTTTGCGACAAAGTAAAACGCAAGCATGATGTGGTTGGCTCGAGCTCAAGAACACACACTTACACAAAATGAACACCCTCTAAAAGAGAGGTGACCCCTTGAGGGGACATTCAAACATTTAGCACATGCAACAACTTGCATGCATAGCTTTGTGTTCTCTCCCGAGAGATGCTACCATGGGGCACAGCCCCTAAAGGATCTCGAGATCCCATGATTCGTCTCTGTAAAGATGATTCTGAATAGCCTACTCAGGCGACATTCTAAGACTTAGCTCTCGAGAGCTAGGGTTCTAGCGCCCTACTTAGGCAAAGTTCTAAGGCTTAAGCTCCCGCTTAGGTCAGAGCACATGGAAGAGAAAAATATTGTTATCCCTACAAGTGAATGAGAATCACTTACAAATCTGACGCATGTCTCGAGACACCAGGTATAAACTTCCTCAGCCAAGCATTTTAGCTAAGGAAGTGGGGGGCTTATGATATAACTCCCAATAATTGGGGAATACCCGACAATCCCAGTCAAACTGGGAGATCAATGATTATCTTATTAGAGATTGTGACGTGATCCTCGAGGATCCTAACACGATCCTAGCACATCTAGCCCATGGCCCAGTCCTACTAGGAGTCTTGCTCGGACGAACTCTGCATCCTCTAAGCTCTATATGCTCGTTTAGTCAAGTAGGCAGATTATGGTCTTCTATATTGCCTGTACAGGTCTTCTTGCGACCAGACTCTACATATGGGCTTAAAAACCGTCTTTATATATCCACGCCTTCTCAAAGGCCGGGGGGCTTTATATTTCATGAGATCATTCTTATACATGCTTAATGCCTTGTATCTTATCAGACAGGGAGGTTCGCCATAGCGACCATATTATGGGCTCCATGACCCGTGCCTTATTATTTGGCACCACAGCAATAAGGACGAGAAACCCCTGAGGGCACATACGACGAGAATTCTAAGTTCTGTCAAACCCCCAAGGGAGCGTACAACGAGAACTCTAAAGTTCCATCAGACCCCCAAAGGCATGTACAACGAGGACTCTAAAGTTTCGTTAAACCCCTGAGGGATCGTACGACAAGGACTCCAAGTTCCATTAAACCCCCGAGGGAGTGTAAGACGAGAACTCTTAAAATTCCGTCAAACCCTCGAAGGTAATTGCCTGAGCTCCGGCTCCATCTGCCCCCGAGGGCCCGTAAGACGAGAACTCTTTAGTTCCGTCAAACCCTCGAGGGTAATTGCATGAGCTCCGCCCTCCATCCGCCCTTGAGGGAGCGTACGACGAGAACTCTTAAGTTCTGTCAAACCCCCAAGGTTATTTGCGTGAGCTCTACGTTCCATCAGTCTTTCGAGGGATGAACACCCCCGAGGGTGATAGGATAGAGCTCGAGCTCTATTCGAATGGTTTAGCTACAGTTCTAACCCGTGAAATGGTAAAGAATTATGGGACTTCATCCCCTCATCATTCTTTGTCAATTCAAAACCCAGCCAAGCGTGAGTGCGAGGCTTCTTTGCCAGCTCTTAGCTGATGATAAGAGTTTGCGACAAAGTAAAACGCAAGCATGATATGGTTGGCTCGAGCTCAAGAACACACATTTGCACAAAATGAACACCCTCCAAAGGAGAGGTGACCCCTCGAGGGGACATTCAAACACTTAGCACATGCAACAACTTGCATGTACAGCTTTGTGTCCTCTCCCGAGAGAGGCTACCATGGGGCACAGCCCCTAAAGGATCTCGAGATCCCATGATTCGTCTTTCTAAAGATGATTTTGAATAGCCTACTCAGGCGACATTCTAAGACTTAGCTCTCGAGAGCTAGGGTTCTAGCGCTCTACTTGGGCAAAATTCTAAGGCTTAAGCTCCCGTTTAGGTCGGAGCACATGGAAGAGAGAAATATTGTTACCCCTACAAGTGGATGAGAATCACTTACAAATCTGATGCATGTCTCGAGACACCAAGTATAAACTTCCTCAGCCAAACATTTTAGCTAAGGAAGTGGGGGGCTTATGATATAACTCCCAATAATTGGGGACTACCCGGCAATCCTAGTCAAACTGGGAGATCAATGATTTCCTTATTAGGGATTGTGACGTGATCCTCGAGAATCCTAACGCGATCATAACACATCTGGCCCATGGCCCAGTCCTACTAGGAGTCTTCTCCTGCAGCTATATAAAGGGGTCTACCCCTTAAGGTATGGGACAACTACACAATTCATGCTTTTTCAGAGTTACTATCATGTAGTTGCGCTCTGACTTAAATATCGGAGAGTTCTCCGCCGGGAACCCCACCCGGCGGTCACTCGTTTTCAGTCTTGCAGGTCATCGGTCTAGGCTCGGGTTCCGCAATGTACGCGGAGCATGTTTTTAGCAGCAACAACTATAAAAGATCAAACATGTTTCCTAAAGCATGTAATAAGCAAGAGTTGATGCTCACAACACAAGATAAAGAAAAAAAATATTCTTTTACTTGATATTGAAATAACTATTACCGCACCCTCACAACTGAAACTTGTGGCTAGACAAATCTTATGGCTAAAGACAAATAATGTGATGGTCGAAGGAGTCGGTCTGTTTATACCACTTACCTATCTTAGGAAGCAGGCTAACTTATTCAACAAGGAAAATAAATTAGAAGAATTAAATAAAATCCATAAGCCTAAATTAATTATCTATGACCTACTTTTAATCCACTTGCCCACTTGATACTAAACTTTATCAAGACTACATAAGTTCACAAGTGCACCTCAACCATTGGAACCATGCTTTAAATGTATCGGGTCCAATATTTGCAGTGATTGTTCTTAGAAAAACCTCTGACGAGCAGCTAGCTTTGGATCAATCTTTTGAAAACACATTATCATCATATGCTCCCCCTTTGGTTGGAGCTTTGGTCAACATGTTTATGGTTATGAACCTATTCAAAAGTATTGTAAGATTCACAGGAGATCATAATTGATTGAGAGAATGTAATGGCACTTACCAAGGCTCTTTACACGGCGACATACATTCCGATGGCAAACTGCTTCCTTGTCTGCTCCTTCCTCTACTAATATACATATTCAGAAAATGAGGAACGGGCAAGAATGGATCCAATTGGAGTTGCAACATAAAGAGACAAGTTTTTCTTACAAAGAGCACTTTTAACCTTATGTTTCACAATAGATATATCTAGGAAAAAAAGTAACTGTGACTAGAACATACTACAGAGAGAATGTCTCGATCTTTCTGAAAATGATTAGACAAGACTGCTTTTCCATACGTCTAGGGATTATAGATTTAGGCAAATGATAGTATGTGTACACTCCTTGAGTCTAAGGCTAAAATACAACCGAGGACTGCGTTTTTTTGGCCATAACTGACCATATGAAATGGTGACAGTGTTAAATTCTTTTAGGAAAAGAAACCTTCCGGGGTTTTCTTTTTCTCCTTTCTTTCTCATACACATATCAACACCACGATTTCTCTCTGGATCTGCCCCCTTTAACTCCAACCACCACCACGTCAGCACTACAACATCACCAACCACTACGACACCTCTAGAGCTGACAATACCACCACCGTACTTTACTATTTAGCCAAATCTACCAAAAAAATTTGCTTACAAATATCCACCAAAAATCCAGCCAAATTTGTACGCACGCACGAACACACTCACAACTTTGCACACACACACACACACTCGTATAAATATCCCACTTAAATCATTGACCACCACCACCTCTATTCGGTCGCTCGGTCGACTCAAATGTCAATCACCATTCTTCATCTTGATTGAGACACACACACACACACACAATTACATCTAGCAACTTTACCCTTAATCTGTTAAAAAAATACACCTCTATTGCCTCTACCCACCACCCATGGCTTCCATGACCAGACCTAGTAATTGTCAGACATAGTTGGGATGCTAATCAGGGGCGGAACTTACTCATGACCAAAGGGGGCCATGGCACCCCCAAAACTTTTGGGAAAATTTTCTTATTCTTTAAATAATAGTTATTCTTATTTAACATATTTACGAAAATGTTATTAGTTTTTTTTAATTTAAATTCTTATAATATGTTAACGTATACGTAACTATTGTACCCATAAAATTAGTATCACATTAGTAATACATCTATACCATAAGAGTTAAGCTTCTTTCATGCAAAATTAGTAATTCATTATTGACTAACCTTACCAAGTCAAATAAATCACTATCAGTAGTAAAAATTAAATAACTAGTAGTCAAATGAGCAATTTATTCTGCATTTAAAGCACTATACTAAACAAGCATTTTCGGCTATTTATGAAGATGGTCAAAACTCAACTCCGAAATAAGATGGTGATGATTTTCTCACGGATTCTTTGATTGTGCACATTGTGAGAGATATTGTATAGACGTTTACTATAAGCTCGATCATTGATGACTTTCGTGACCATAAAAAACACTGAGTTCTACTTTGATCATCAATGATGTATGGAGTTACTTTTCCTATGTTTTTTTTTGTTTTGTGAAACCTATATGAATTATCTCTAATTTTAATATTTTTTATTTTTAATGTTTTATGTGAAGTTGAACTTTCTTAATTCTTTTATGTTAGCCATCAAATTTTTTATGCCTTTTTTGGCCCCCCACGAGTTGACTTTCTGGATCCGTCCCTAATGCTAATGACAAAATAGACACCTAATTTTGGCGTTTGTACGTGCATGCAATTTCAGTGTGCGCGTGGGCTCGTGCGCATGCGCGCGCTTGTGAGGGTGTGCATGTGTGAATGTGTAGAATAGTGGAAGATACTGAGAATGGGAAGATGGAATGCCATTGTAGGTGCTGAGTGGACTTGAATGTGGTTGATGGGTATTTAAATATGTATACCTAAAGTTATAAGTACGTAGAGATTTAAGGGTAGTTTTGTCATATTCAAAATATAAAATGGCCACGTCAGCGAAGATCGTGAATTAATGTCACGGAATCCTAACGTAAGGGGAATATAATACAAATTTTTCACAATACGGATACATGTGTCCATCTTGTCAAAACACGGTGCTTGACTAAAATTAATCTCTATATTCAAGGAATTCAGTGATATTATCCTTTAGGTAAATAGTGAGGCCACTTACTAAACTACTAACTAATTAAATTTTGAAGGATTAAATAGACTTTAGTACCCAAAAGATACACAAAAGTTTCACTTCAGTATCAAAGTATTTAATTTTTGTATAAAGGTTCGTTGCTCTATTTACTCAAGCGTTAAGTACCTCCAAATGTTTTTTCCCATATATATATATAGGACCAATTAAGTAAATAGGGGTGAAGACGTCAAAATACCTTATCTTAGTTTAAAAAAAAAAGATCTCCAATAACCCTCTTTTTGGGAAAAAGAAACAATTCTTTAAAGCATAAAATGTACCACTTTTCCCAAAACAAGCAAAAAATTGCATTAACCCCCTCGTTGTTTGATCGAGTTGGACCAAGTCCCTTATGATTACAAAAGTTACAAAGAGATACTCGAGGTTGCAAAACTGTTGCATCAAATGGTTTATGTAATAGAAAGAAGGAAATGTCTAGATCTTCATGTATCTAAACCCTATAAAGCTTTGGATGGTCAATAGCTAGTCACAACCACCCAAGCCACCTCCAGTTCTTCTCTGTAGTCGCGTACAGTCGAGGCCCCCACTTCTCCTCAACATCCCCATGTTCTCACCATCATCATGAATAGACATGGTTGGGGTTGTTGGCGAGCTAGCTGCTGAGACGCAGGGTTCGTGGTGAGTAGACGGGGTTGCTGGCGGTGGCGTTTAGTGTTGATGGCTTGCCTAGCAGAGGCTGTACTTGGGGTTAGGTGGATGGGGTTGGTGTTCGTGATGGGTGGACGGGGCTGGCGGTGACAAAGTTGCACGAGATTGTGGTGGTGGTGAAAGGGCTATGTTGGTGAAAGTGGCGGCTGGATTATGTTTTGGTTAGAGCGGACAACAAATCGGAACATGAGCGAGAGAGAAAAAGAAACATAGGATACTTTAATCTTTTCAATGTGTTAATTTCTACCAAACACAATTTTTAACAGAATGAATGTCACGACATTGACGATTTTCTAACTGTTGCAACAAAATCGATATTGCAGCAAAGATGGTGGCCGTTTATATTTGACCAAAACAAAGTATCAAAACATTCTATTAATTACAAAGATTTTTAGCACTTTTTATTCAAAAATTAAAACTTCTCAGATATTTTACAATAGTCAAACAGTTAATTCAAACATCATTCATAACTTAAACACTAATCTTAGAAAGTGATTGTGATTTAGCATGAAGTTTGTTGTTTGAAAGTACCAAGACATGGCGTAAGTGACTTACTATGAGAATGACGTGTAAAAGTCGTAAAAAATATAATTAAATTCTATTTGAAATAATTCAGAGGCTGGCAAAACCCAGGTATTACATATACGAAACTCCATCTGAAGCAATTGGGTTGCGATTAAGAAACGGCGATGGAGGATATTCGACGGCAACACACGAACTCCCCAAACAGCCACAGAGACGGCCTTTCCTTCTTCAAATCAATCTTCTTCAACAAAAGCGGCAGCAGCAATGGCCCCGATGCTGATAGTTCTGAAGCAATTACTGCTGCTGCTTCCCCAAATGAGGCGATTCCAAGCCTGTCTCCTCTCGCCAATTCCGTCATCTCTCGCTGTTCCAAGTACTGACATTGATCGAAATTCCTTCTCTCCAATCACAAATACTGCTACCCGTTTACTAGTCATTAAAGTAATATCCTCCTTTTATTCACTTTCCTTTCAATCCCTTAACTTCTGCGGTTTTTTTTTTTTTCACATAGCTAATGTCGGGTGTGCGTATAATCATTACACTGACACTCCTCACCAATCTGTCATTTTCCTAATATATTCTACTATGTGGTAGTAGAAGACTTCTGCGATAGCGCTCGCATGACAATTACTCTCATTTTTGGTGTGCCGAGGAGTAGCATCTTGACGTATATGTTTGTTCGAGCAACTTAAGACGCCTGGGCTTCGAATTCCTGTTAGCCTGTCCACTTATTGGCAGGATTAAACATTTGTCTTTTTGCATCATTTTGTTTTTGGTCTTCTATTTTGGGTGCCAATCTTTCTCTGAAAATGTTTATGTTGACGTTTACTACAACTTGTGCGGTTATCAAATGCAATGCGGACAATAGAGCATGATATAAATGCTATTGAGGTGGTGGAAGAATGTCACCATGTCACCATAGCATCTTATTGATCATCAATTACGATTTCTTCTATTTATGCTATATTATTTTCTATTTCTGCGTATATGACAGATCGACTCTGCTAACATTTTCCTTTTCCCGCGGAAGTTCACTATTTTCTTTAAGTTTTCTGACACTTTATATTAATATGCAACAACACCCTGTAACCCTTTTTCTACTCCGAGATGGTAAATCATGCCAGTACTTTGAAAAGTGGCCCCTTTTTCCCTGTTATAGTTCTCTCCCAAATTTAGTGGAATCTGAATTTTCTAGTCCGAGACATTATCATGGACCTAATATCAAGTTCTTTTTACTGTTTATTAATTTCTTTGATCAAAAGCTTCAACTGAGGAAGCTAGACTAATGTCTTTCTGGACACTCCATCCAGATCAAATTCTTCAATGAAGATGTTCCACTGTGTTAATGATCTGTTATGTCACCAATTACCGGGGATAGGAAACAATTGATTCTCATGCCGTGAACAAATTCATGAAATTGCAGGATCCTTCGAGTCTCTATTGAGGAATTGCAGTGTCATTTTGAGACAGAACTACCTGAAAGTGTTAAGCAACCTCCAAATTCTGCCAGGAATTTATTGGAATTCTGCTCATACCGGGCACTTCATTTGTTGACTGGCCGTCCAAATTATCTAAAGGACAAAGAGTTTTCTCGTTTGACATATGATATGATGCTTGCTTGGGAGGCCCCGGATCTTAATTCTGAGCCACTGGAAAATGTGAGATAGCATCATCTACATTCTGTTGAGAGTTGAGACTGAGTATATGTTTCATCTCGCAATGGTTTCTTAGCTTTAGAATATGGGCAGAAGACCTGTTTAACATAATTGTTAACTTTATTTGCAAGGCACAGGGAACTGCTTCTAGCAGTAACCAGGAAGCGGAGGATGAGGACGGCTGGTCTCTATTCTATTCTAGTTCCACAAATTTGGCCGTTCAGGTTGTCTTTTCATTTTTCTCTGACAATGCAGTTTTCGTTGTAAATTTGAAGGATCATTGGTTATTTAGTCGTGTTTTTTCTTATAATTAGGTAGATGGCAAGAAAACTGTTGGAATGGAGGCTTTTTCACGAATTGCTCCTGCATGTGCTGTTGTTGCGGATATAATAACCGTGGACAATCTTTTTGATGCACTGACAAATTCTTCAAGCCACCGACTCCATTTTCTTATATATGACAAGTACCTTCGGAGCCTTGAAAAGTATGCTACAGCTACTTGATCTAAAAGAATTAAGTCTGTTGGTCGAGCTGCTTAGTCCACTCAAAGTAATGAATCATTGCATACCGCTTATTTTGCCTAATTTGCAATAGTTATTCCAGAAGTAACATGTGAATATATACCCTTAATTTTTCATGCAATTAATATAGTTTGTGAGTCATACCTTCCTAACATGGACCCTGTTATATTCCTTGGTTTTGGACGCTACTAAGTTCAAAGTAAGAGTCGGGTGCATGTCATGTCTACTGAGTAAGATTGGCATTATCGAATTCCACTTATTCCGTGATTGAATTGGCATTATAAATTCCCCTTGTTCCTTGTACAAAATGGAATTATTCATCATTCGAAATGGGAACTTTCCAGTTAAAGTGATTAGGAAACGAAAAACAAACAAAAACTAGCCTTAATGATAACATGTGCATGTTAGGGCCTTGTTAAATGAGAGTTTCAGATGCATGCCAACCCTTTGCGCAGATGCTGTGCCCAACAAGGGAACTTAATGCTTACATGTAACATAGGAAAAACCACCGCTGAAGCAGTTTAGTTTGGTTTCGGCTGAGGCAGCCATGGGGGGTGAAGTCCATAGGGAGGGAATACTGATATTTTCTGCCTCGCTGGAGCTTCAGTGTGCTCATGGTGGCTCACCAATGGAGGAAATGAGTAGTGAGATTATGTCAATGACTTGTTGAGTCACCTCAGACTTTAGTTGTTCTTTTATATTGTTTCCGAAAAGTTTTTGCGATATATCCAAATGTTCCTCAATTAGAATGGGAGAAATGGGCATAGGTCTATTGTGTACCTCTTGCATCCTTAAGTGGGGAAAATAGACATGCCGTTGTTTTGGGGTAGTTCTAAATGTATAGCTATTAAATTTTTTTAATCATCATTCATATCCGTGCTGCCAAGGATGGTTTACCCTTGCCATTTGAATAAAAACATTATCTTTCATTGAGGTTCTATCAGTGAAAATCTCCTGTGTGGAGAATAAGGGAGAGATGCATTGAAGTTGATAGTTTTGATGATTAGTTGAGTAAGCTCCTACTTCTACTGCAGGGTTATTAAATCTGTGAACAGTGCATTTGGGCCTCAATTAATATCCAAGCTTCACCTTGCAGAGGGAGAGATCATTCTAGATATTGATGGTACTATTCCTACTCAACCAGTTCTGCAACATATTGGCCTCTCTTCATGGCCTGGTGAGTCATGCTTTCCCAGAAAGTACATAAAGTTTGGTCAGTTTTTATACGAGTTGGCCATTCTTGATTGAACTAGTAGCATTACTCGTTTAACACGGGTGTGGTTATCTTGATTGTTTAAACATGATATTTTGTACTTGGGCGCGTAGTACAGGAAACTCCTATTGTGGCAACTTTTCTCTCTAAGAACTGTGCGTTTGCCATCCCGAGTCAGGAGCTCCAGGGGAATGCAGCCTAAGCTAGCATGGAAGTTGACTTCCTATGTTGGACAGAAACACATGGAACAAGCAAGAGAGTACTTGGAAATCAAGCCCTTTGTTGCCTCAACTCCTTGTTCGCCTCTGTCTTCTTTTGCTTCCTCTTCCTCCGATTCCTTAAACTCTCCCCTTACTGGCTACCCTCATCGAGAGAACAGAGCTGATACATTACTGCTGCTCCGTATCTCGCCCTCTTCAAAAGGTCACAATGTAAATTCATTTTATCGGTTTTGGGGCCATGTGTAACCTTATTGTGCAGAAAAATTGGCCAAACTACTTTGTCACATTTGTTAGTTACTAAGGCAAGTAGCTAGTGGCCACTTGATGTGAGAACTACAAGTAACTACCAGTTGTGGTATTTTCAAGCCAAAGTCTAAGTGTGTACACAAATATATTGTTTAATATATACAAGAAAACATACTATTAATGTTTACAAATTTATTTAGTCAAAGCTGGTGCCAACCTTAAATTCTTGTAGGTGCCCATGCTTCCCTGCCCCGCCAGCTCCCGCTTCATGCAACTAAGCTTGGGCACCTGCCAATATGTTGTGAATAAGTTATTTATGGTGGCCTTATAGATCACTTCACATGGGTGCCACTCTACAGTTTGGCATGATGAGGCACATTGGCACGTACTGCAGTTGATCCACGAATTCAAGTTTCATAATTTGTTGTTTCTATCTATGATCTGAATTTTCTTCATCCTCCCATGCGGCGTATTTGACTAGGAATGACTTGATTGTATCCATCTGTTCACAACCCAGATCTGTCTTCCTTCAGACAGTGGTCATAACAAAAAATGTAAAACCTTGAAATTTGGGTCTTAAGGTAATGAGAAAGAAAGAGTTGGGAAATCTTGTGATGTTGTTGACAAAGGCAAGTGGATGGGCTTCTAGGTGCTCCTCCGACAATCTGTCTTATAATCTAGTTGGATGTTTTTTTCAGAGCTGTAGAGATTTATGGCTACATTTTGGCCTCTTTAAATTCGTCTCTCTTTTTTTTTTTTTTTAGTTGAACCTTCTTTTACCGGTGAAAACAAATTGTAGACTCATGGAATATCATATGCAACTAAATATATGTCGAGATGTTAGTGATATTGGCAACTTACTGTTTATTTCTTTCTTCTTTTGGTTAAAAGTGGCTGAAACCGCTATATCGGTTTCAACTGCTAGTTTGAACCATTTCTAACAGGTTTGTTTGTTGTTTGTTTCTCTACTCTCTTTTTCTTGTTACTGCCATCTGGTTCTAAATGCACTTCAACCTATTAACAACCCCACATGTTTTATTTTTAAAATTTTCCCTGTTGACAGGACGGTTGACATTGACCAATTATGCTTTGTACTTTGAATCTTTGGGAGTTGGTCTATACGAAAAGGCTGTGAGATATGATTTGGCGACAGACATGAAGCAGGTCATAAAGCCTGAATTAACTGGACCATTGGGTGCTCGTCTCTTTGATAAAGCAGTGATGTACAAGGCAACACCCATGTAAGTCTTCTAGTTGTGTCCCTTGTTTGGGACCCGCTTTATGTAGATGTTGAGATTAATTCCAACCTAATTTTGTACAGGGCAGAGCCTATTTATCTGGATTTTCCGGAGTTCAAAGGCAGTTCAAGAAGGGACTATTGGCTGGACATTTGCCTTGAGATCATGCGTGCGCACAAGTTCATTAGGAGGTATAATCTTAAAGAGATTCAACAGACTGAAGTACTTGCAAGGGCAGTCCTTGGCATCTTCCGATGCCGCGCAGTGAAAGAAGCCTTCCAAATCTTCTCATCCCACTATAAGACACTACTATGCTTTAACTTGGCTGAAAGTCTACCTGGGGGAGATAGGATCTTTGAAACTCTATCAAGTCGTTTGGCATTGTTAAATGCTAGTGGCTCCCAGCGTGATTCACTTGGGTCTCCTAATCGAAAAATGCACTTGACACTTCCATTTTCAGTTTTGACACTCTCTAGACTAAAAATTATGACAGGGAAAGAAGCTCTGGTGGATGGAGAAAAAGAAACCCTGGATCCCGTTGGAGATGTTTGTGTTGGTGAAACAAATCCTTTGGAAATCGCTGTGAAACAGTCTAAACAAGACATTGGAAGGGCTGAAGCTGCACAAGCAACTGTTGACCAAGTGAAAGTGGAGGGTATTGATACAAATATAGCTGTGATGAAGGTTAATTATGAGATTCTGCTATTCGGTTGGGTCATAATGAACTTGGTCAAATTGATTATTTTTTATGTGGATCAGTGATTGTGGGCTTAATTCGATATTATTAGGGTAGATGGAAGTGTGTGATTCTTTTAGGTGGAGGAAAAGGCTTAAGATTCTAATGATGTTGCTTTATGAATAAATCAACTTCAAAAGATGAAGTCAAATATGTACTGTTATGCTCTAAAGTAGGCCTCGAAAAACATGAATGCTTCGATAAGTCATCAGTCTTTGCTGAATGGTATATTCTGTCAATTTTTTCCTTTTTATTTCTTCCTCTACTCTGTCTAACTGGTTCCATCTGATTTTTTTTCTTCGACTTCTCATATGCACGGACTCATGAAGGGTTATTTTTATCTTATATATATTGTGGATTCCTTAAATTTTCAGTTGGTGTAGTTAATCAACTAATAACTTGATGTCTTTGCAGATCATTATACACAAAGTTCATGTTTTGTTATCTAAATAAAAGCTTTAACGTTTTCTTTCCCTTGTAGGAGTTGCTTTTCCCGCTTATTGAAACTTTTAAGCGTATTCAGCTTCTGGCCTCGTGGGAAGACCCTACCAAATCAACAATGTTTCTAATGCTAGTCAGCTATACAATATTAAGGTAGTTTCATCTGTTTGATTTTCATTTTTATTTGGAAAGAACTATGCTGTTAATGCATTAGAATGTGGGACAAAAATAATTTTTTAATGAAGATGCTGATCTTTTGTGTACATCTTGAATATAAGGCTGCGCCTTGATTTTCACTTGATTAGTATAATGAAATGGGTGATTTGACAATGAACAGTTTCATGACCCTGTGAAGTTGTAAGCAGTTAGAATTTTGTTTGTTCGTTTTTGGTCTTTCTATCATTGTAATGTGACATTATATGTAAGCAAAGCATTAGGGCATGAGAACTCATCATACATAAGCCCTTTCCAAAATTTTCTCTCTTCTCCTCCTTTATAAACTTAAATTCGAAAATGCTTAACAGAAATACTGGATTGTTATATCAATCGATCAGCAAATAGTGAAGGAACACCTAGAAGCCCGTAGTACTGGAACCAGAGCCTAAGAATGTGCCATCTGGCAGGGCGAGGTACCTATATGGATTGGCTAGGAAATCTCCGCTCTGAATTTTGGTGAATTTGAACTCAGATTTTACCCTTTTCTCTGGTTGTTTTCGGCTCCTCCACTACTATCTGGTTTTCAGGCCACGTGGATACGTTTTTTGTGATTTTCTCTTACTGAAGGGAAACAACTGATGTTACATGATGGGAAAGGAGTTTGACTCTCAAACTTCCAATTTTAACTCTTTGTTTTTCTTGCCTTAGTTACTTCGCCATAGGTTCTTTTTTCCTTTTTTTCCTGGTAATTCCCTTTCTTTCTGTGCATAAGTCTCATGTTTCAGCAATATATGGAAATTGTCTTCTTTTTTCCACCATGGTCCTTGATTTCAGTTGAAGCATCCAAGTTTTCCTGTTTACGGGCATAGGTTTGCCTAAATTGTATTCTGTGTTTTGGCATGGCAATTTCTCATTTTTGCTTTTGGTTCCAATCTGTTGGACTACAATGACTTACTGTTCATGTGCAAGAAGTTTGAATCATATTATTGTAGTGGTGTATTTCTCCGTTGCAACTTAGCCCCTGAAGCTGGATGGTGCATACTGTTTGGCATAGTCTCAGGCTTGCCTTTCATTTGTTGTGGCAAATGGCATGCAGCAGCAGTTCTATTTGTGGGAAATCGAGGAGACCTTACTGTTAAACAAATGTTTTTCAACTCTATGGAATCTCACATCTTTGGAGGTTCTTGGTTTGTGACACTGATCATGAGATATGGGCGCCTGTGGCTTACAGCTTTTTTTCCCCGTCTTGGGACATGTCTAAATCCTGCAATATCTGGAAAATGGTTTTTGAGGTGTAATGACAGGAACTTGTTTGGGATCTAGTCTTTTGTGCTATGTTTATTGATGATGCCTCTTCTTCTAGGAGTTGACTTCCGTTTCTTTCCCATTTTTCCACTTATAAGCGATCCGAGGCATTTGGGTTCACAATAGCTATAGATTGTGATCACCTAGGAAACTATGTCAATGCATTCTTTGTAGGCTGTTGTTCTGGTTTGTTTCATCTGTCATGTAACTACAGCTAATGGGGATCAATGAGATATTGTTTGAAACCCTTCGATATGATTTGTAGGGGATGGATCAAGTATGCAGTGTCATCCATCATTGGAAGTATCGCAATGTTGATGCTATGGCGTAGGCATACCAACAAAGGGAGGCCACTGGAAGCATTCAACATAACAGCTCCCCCAACTCGAAATGCAGTAGAGCAGTTGCTGACATTACAAGAAGCTATCTCTCAAGTTGAAGCTCTAATTCAAAGTGGAAACATAATTTTACTGAAAGTAAGAGCTCTCTTATTTGCTGCACTTCCACAGGTAGTTTCTAATACATTCTCATTTGTATTTACCAGTTGTTCATTGATATGCTAGAATAAGCTTGACAAATATTTTCATAACCTGTTTTTATGGAAATTAGCAATTTAGGCAATACATACAGTCGCCCAATGTCATACTCACTCTACAAGAAAAAAAAAATTTGACCAAAGAAAGCAACTAGGTAACAGGTCTTGTATCTATATCCTTACATTTTCTGTCTGTATTCATCCACAAATAGTTCACTTGCTTTTGGCGTTTAATGATAGTGTATAATTATACTGGAGGTCTCATTGTTTTGCTTTTGCATGACATACACGTGCTTCATATGGAGGTGTAAACTTCTTGTGGAGGAATTTCCAGTCCTTCCATCGTTGTTATAGTCAACTATACTGGTTGTTAATTTAGAGCTGGGTGTCCATAATTCCATCCTACACAATTTGCTTAGTTAGCTGAAATTCTCGACCCTACCAACAAAATTTTAACCGTAACTGTTATCATATATTTTCCCGAATTAGTTTTTCATGGCTGGCTTTTCAGAAACATACTTAAGTTGACCATCTTTTAGAGTTACTAAGTAAACACATCCGCAAGATATTCCTATGTCAAGTCTAAAAGTAACTTGTGGAGATATTGCACTTTCTCCCTTGCCTGTTCTTGGGTATGTAGAAAAGAGAAATTTGAGAGGTTTCGATGGAGAGGAGTTGCCTTTAGGTAAGAATGTAAGATTAAGGCTTTCTTTTTATGCCTGGGCTGAGGAAATCACTGTTGTTTCCAGTGAAGCCTACCTTGAGTTTGGACACCTTTAAGTGTTGTGTTGCATGCTGAGCAGGTATTCTTTTGTGTGCATAGGTGTCACCCCCTTGCTGTTCCTTGTTACTACATTTCATACCTATCAGATAAAAAGGCAGCTCCTATTGCCAAAGCATTTTAACTTTCTAAACAGTGATTGACTTAAATTTCTCCTTATGTCAAAGTAACCCAGTTGCCTCCTTCTCTCTCACCGGCCATTTGCATTCAGCCCTTCCCATTAAGCAAATTAAACTCATTGGGAGTCAAAAAGGCCTTTGATTTTTGGAAATATTCAATATGGAGAACAATTGGAGTAATGAGTTTACAAAGATTATTCTGATCCGTCTATTGGTGTTTAGATGTCGGTGGAATTGGCTAAGTGAGTTGCAGGCCCCACTTTGAAAAAAAGAAATGGCATCTGGGTATGCACATGGATTGGATCTAACCCTTCTTTTGATTGTTCAAACCTACTTTTCATCATTTGGAACCTTTTTTTCAATCGGTTGTTTGACAAAAGTGGAGGTGTTGGCAGGCGGTGGGGGTGGTGCGGTTTGTCTCTTCTCTGGTGGAGAAAGAACGAGGCTTTTTGAAAACCCTAGTACCCGATCTGGTCGGCGAGTACCACCCTGACCACGATAAAGATGGAGATTTGTATTAGTGGATTGGAGGTTGTCATAAACTCATGTTCTGAAATTGGCTATATATTGTGGCTATTCTATGTTGTGCCATGTCATGAAGTGGGAGCATGAACGGTAGCCATGGTTGTTTTCGGCCGGGGAAAGAAACAGAGGGAGATTGGGAAGATAGTTTTTTAAGGGCATTCTTGTTCATCCAATTTTAGCTGCTTTGGCAATAGGGGCTGCAAAAAGAAAAACATTGCACCTTTTCCGCGGACAAAGTGACATTGGACCTTGATTCAATTCATAAATGGCAGCACTAGTAGCAATAGGGTCACCATAACTGCATAGGAGGATCAGCAAAACCAAGCTCGAGTAGTAGTTGCCTTATCCATCTCAACTAACTGGTAGCGTGTATCGTTTTGCTCGGTATCTGACTCAGCACTCAAAGCGGGGAACTTGCTTCTTTTTCTTTTGGATACAAGTTACTACCAGAGTATGGCTGAAGTATTCTAAGTCACGTTTTCGACATTAACAAGTATACCAAGTGTACAATGTAATAGATCGTGTGCAATGTAATAGATCTTGTCCTGAAGCCCTTTGACACATTTCATCATATATAAAATGGTATCCCAATGGAAGACCGGGGTGATGAAGAAGCTGAGTGACCACACTAAGCAATGTCAAAAAGAGTAATCAATCAAATTTTTGGCATCTCTTATGATTTGCGGTTAGGATCCATTGTATTCCAAGGGGCTTTGAGTTTTACCCTAAATTCCCTGAATTCCACTCAGATGAGGAACCATTCTTTCTGTGACTGCAACTTCCCAAAATCGTTAGCTTGGAATCCCTGTTGTGCATAGGCTTTGCCAGCGGTATGTAACCTGTAAACGGATATCATCATGATGTTAAGCAGAAAAGGAATCTACAACATGTTAAGCAGAAAAGGAATCTACCTGCATGGTTATTTATTGAGTGATCACTGCTACACCTCAACAATCTAAAGATCAAGAATTACATCCATAAAACACTCCGAATGGCACCAGATTACAATTGACATATATCAGGGCTGGGAAATCGTAGTCTACTGAGATTGTACACAGTTTTTTGAAGCAAAAATCATGAGACTTAGATAGGCTGGCAATTTAGGCCGACTAATGTAGTTTTGATGGTATAAATAATTTTTCTTTCCGTGCAGATAATGAGGTCTTCACATGGTCTTTTTAGATCTGAAAAAGGATACAATAGGGTTCCAGGGTGGGTTCTAGAGAAGAAAAGAGTACCTATCAAGTATGTTAGTATGATTAAGGACCTATAGGATGGAGCAACAACAATATACATACGACCGTTTGCTCTAGTAGTGAATTTTCACGTCACTATTGGATGATCTTACTAATAATATGGCGGATGAGGTCTCATGGTGTATGTCATTTGCGGACAAGATAGTTTTATGTACTAGAATAGTTTTAAATGCCAAGTTAGGGTTATGGAGAAGTAATTTAGAATCCAAAAGCTTTATATAGGTTAAACGGGAGAGTGTATAGAGCTCTAAGGTTTAATACATGGATGGTTGAAGAATTACCTAAGAAATATACTTTTAGGTTGCCCACAGGATAAGAGTCGGTTGGCTAAGTGGAAGTGTGCTTCTCAAGTGCTGTGCGATCCTAATATTGCCCTCACGCAGAAGGAAAAGTTTCTATGGGACTGCAGTGAGACCAGTGGTGCTGTATGGATGAAAATGTTGGAGAACTAAGAAGCAAAATACAAAATATAGAAGCGTAGCTGAAATGCGAATGCTTAATTGGTGAGTGGCCAAACGAGAAGGGATGAAACAAGCAATGAGGATATCCGTAAGAAGGTCAAGGTGGCACCAATTGAACAAAAGACCAGGGAACGTTGCTTGAGATGGTTTGGTCGTATCAATGTAGGCCTTTAAATGCCCTAGTGAGAAAAGTGATTTGTGTCAAGGTGACCAAAAATAACGTGGGAGAAGCAGTGAGAAAAGACATGATTGCTATGCATTTATCAGAGAACATGTGATTGGATATAGGAGAATGGAACAAAAACCGACCGCAAATAGTTTGGGGCATAGGGTTTGATGATGATGAGTGAAAGAATAGCAAGATTGAATAGTGAAAACTCCGACAAGTGATGATTTAAGTCAATGTCCTGGCTTTTTCTGCTATTTTTTTCATGCTTTTGGAACTCTGAAGGTTGTCTAGCGTTGTAAATGAGTCTAAACAATCATAAGGTTGCTTAAGTGTGGTTCAGTTAACTTACCGCTCAAGTTTGGCTTGTTTATCTCCCAAACTGATATTGAATGACTCTGAGGCTAAACTTCTATTTATTTCTTCGGTTACCGAGCTGAGCTTAATATGTACAATAGCTTCAAAAAATTTCGTTCATCTCACGAGCCGATCTCAAACAAGCCTCTAATCGAGCAAATACGAGTTGAGCCCAGTAGCTTGGCTTGTTTTACAGCCCTAAGACTGGCCTTTCAAAGGTAAGACGGAGAATTGAAATTAATGCCGTTGGAAGTCTAAGCAATGGATTCCAATAAGGTAGGCTTTCAAGAGATATTATGGCAAAGGGGAGATTGAAATTCTATTTGGGCCGGGGGATATTAGCTTACGAGGGATGTAACCAATGGAAGGTTGGGAAGAGTGTGGATTATATCTACTTCATAATTATTGTGAAGTGGCCACAGCGGGTGTTCATCGTTGTGGTTTCATTGTAGGGTGCCCAAAACACGGGTGGATTTGCTCTCAGTTGGTTTTGTACAAAAGGGGAGGGGAATGGCTATGTGAAAAATGTTTTCTTGTGTCTTGCTGGTGCATTTTCTTAAAATTTAGAATCTTTTATAGAAGGATACGTGTCATCCTTGTTAGCCATTCACTTGTCTTTTATTCTCCGAGGACGGGTCGTGGGGGGGTTTGAGTGACGGGGTTCGCATACAACTCGTCTTTCTTTTTTCACTCAGAAATACTAAGCATGCACAGAGGGTCACCTCCTTTTTGGCGTTCTTTGCTTACTTTTTTAGTCCTTTCTTATACGATTTTCGTATGTGGAAACAGCCTTTAGTGACCTTTGTTCCAAGTATCCAGCATATCAATTTTGTATCTTTCAGTTCCTATATAGGAACTAAATATATGCTTATTAAATGAAGTCGAGTGAGACCAGTATCACGTTTTTCCCTCTCTTGGTGCAGACATTTATCTATAAGAAGATGCTTAACTTTCCGTTTATGCTTAATCTTAACAACGCTTTGGTGCATCTACTGGCTCTCTTCAGGCAACAGATTTTATTGCTCTCTCATTGGTTTTTATGGCTGTCATATTCGCATTGGTGCCTTTGAATTATATAACCCTGCTGCTGTTTCTTGAGGCTTTCACAAGGGAGATGCCTCTGAGAAAAGCCACCAGTGACAGATGGTTGAGGCGGGTGAGAGAGTGGTGGTTCAGGATACCAGCAGCACCTGTTCAGCTAATCAAACCAGATGACAAGAAAAGGAATTGATGTATGCAGTGACAGTGTAAATCAAAATTTCACCAGTAGATAGGTCCTTCTGTACACACCAACATGTCAGATTATAGTTCAGCCTCTCAAATGTATAATGGTTTGAAGATCAGGACAAAATCGTCTTGTCCCAGGCTGGTAGGCCTGGGGGTTGCCTACAAATATGAGATGCTTGATATAGAGGCAATGAGATTGCTCTCTGTAACTCTGAATTGTTTCTCTTAGGTTCAGAATGGCTCGAGAGCATCAACAAAGTATCCACAGAAACGATCACCCAGCCTCCTAGTTGACTTCTTTGTCCTATTGCTTCTGTCCCTCCAATTGTTGGAACGTGTAAATTTAGTGTTGACGGCTCTGCTGGGTCAAATCTGGGTAGCGCGGGTAGTGGGAGTGTGTCATAATTACAAGGGGAACTTTGTCAGGGATAAAGAAGCTCAACGCGTGCATCATCAATTCTGGTGCACGACTGTCAGACCTTGATTAGTCGGCTGAATAGGATGCCGCTATCTTTTGCATATTGGGAGAGCAACTTCATAATCAATGTGCTAGCATACGGCTTCATACTCAATGTGCTAGCATACGGCAGCCCAAGCTCATCTTTCTATTGCTCATTTGGCTGCTCCTTTTTTGAATTCGTCGTCGTTGGAAGCTGATTGTAATAGCTGTATATAGACGTGTTTATATTATGTCAGCTTGAGCTAGGTCTGACACAATGCTGCATTTACGTGCACAACCCAGAACCTTTCCCTGCTACTCAAATTCAAGGGTTTGCAGTGAATTGTATGCTGAACTTGGTTTTTCTTGCTGTATTGGTGGTGTTGCTTAGATAGATATGTCTCAGAGTTCTCCAAGTATCCCCCCTTTTTTCTCAAACTGGGTTTAGCTCGTCTGTTGGAACTAAACCGAGAGGTATACTTGGTACAGAAGGAGGATTGTGGGTTGGTTGGATGTCTAACGTTTCTGGGACTATCCTTTCCGTTGACAATACCTTTTATTAATGGAATTTAGGAGTAGTAACCTCTCTCCGTAGATATTGGGTTTTATTTATGGACAATCGAATGTATATAAAAGACAGGCAACCTGGCATAGAATCTTGAGCCATAGGGAACACATCATTACCTCTGATGCTGATAGGTGACTTCAATCAAGTTCTGACACCTTGGGATAAATGTAGTCCAAATTACCTATGCATTATGGGCCACACCTTTTTTGACGGACTTCTTGGAAAAACATCACCTAGCAGATATAAAATGGGTGGGGCCACCGTTTACTTGGACCATAACCGAACTGAGAATGCATGTACCTATGAGCACTTGGACTGGGGTTTTGCAAACTCAGACCGGATCCAGAAATTTTCAGCTGCCCAGATTCGTAACCTAAGCATTGCTATGTGGCTCAAGCACCCGCAAGGACAACACATTATAAGGATTGATTGGTCCACATTCATTCCCGGCTCTCCTTTGTTTAAAGTAATGGCTTGGGAAAAAATCATGATGAACATTATGATCTTGTGGAATAAAGAGCATTTTGGAAATCTTGACGCTCAAATTTAGAATACTCAAGCTCAAATTGCACATTTCCAGTCTTTGCTGCCGAATCAAGATGCCCAATTATTAGAATAGAATGCCAGAAAATAGCTTTCTTGGCTCCTTGAATGTGTAGAAATATATTGGGCTTAGAAATCAAGGATCAAATGGCTTCAGTTTGGGGATTGGAATACGAAGTTTTTCCATGCTTCTACCCTAATAAGGCGGCAATTCAATTCTATATCCACATTATAAGATGACACTGGTCGAAATTGAGAATCACAGTTGGATATTTCTAACTGTCTCGTTGATCACGTTAAAGCTATTTTCTACCTGAACAACAAAGTGGGGCATCCACCCCCGATATCACAAAGTTTGTCATCTATCATCAGAAGACTCCTTCCTTGTCAAAATGAGTGGCTTGATCGACCCTTCACCGCTGCTGAAGTCAAGCAAGCCTTATTCCACATTCATCCTCTCAAAGCACCCGGTCCTGATGGCGTTCCTACACTCGTTTATTAGCAATGCCATTTTATGGCTCGACAAATCACGGCGGCAGTCATATCCTTGTTAAGATCGGGACATATGCTTACAGAGGTAAATAATTCCTTTATTGAGCTTATTCCTAAAATACCCACGCCAACAAATCCAGACGATTTTAGACCTATTTTCCTATGCAACACTATCTATAAAGTGATTGCCAAAACCTTAGCCAACAGAATTAAACCTGTCCTTAACCTACTCATATCCAATGAACAAAATGCCTTTGTTTAAGGGCGACACATTAGTGATAATCTCTTTATTGCTCAAGAACTCAAAAATAAGATCCGCAAGCATCGCAAAGCCAGTCATCATCTTGGGGTAATTAAAATGGATATGAGCAATGCTTACGACCGTGCTAATTGGGATTTCCCTGAGAGCTATTCTCATCAGAATGAATTTCCTGAGCTATCTTATCAATCTCATCATGGCGTGTGACTCTGCGGTTTCTTATTAAATTTTAATGAATGGATCTGCCTCCTCAGTATTCAAACCTGCTTGTGGGCTATGACAAGGTGATTCGATATCCCCATACCTCTTTATACTCTGTGCCGAAGCTCTATCCTCAACCCTAGATTTAACAATGACCTGAGGATCGATTAAAGGCATAAAAGCTGGAATTTGTAGCCCTCTTATCAACCATTTATTCTTTGTTGATGACACATTGATCTTTAGCTAAATGACACCTCTTGCGCAGCTATCAAAAAGCTTTTAGACATTTATTGTGTTGCATCTGGTCAAAAGATCAATCATCTATCACTTTAAGCCCATCTTCCACCCTTGCACTCTACCGGCAGGTCTCCCAAATTTTAGGCTTCAAAATTATGGACACTTTTGGTAAATATCTGGGCAGTATGTTGTATATTGTTACCCACAGGAAAGAATTTTTCCGTCAGCTTATTGAAAGAATTTTTCCGTCAGCTTATTGGAAAGATCCGGAAAAAAAAAATGTGCTGGTTGGAAAATTATGGACACTTTTGGTAAATATCTGGGCGGTATGTTGTATATTGTTATCCACAGGAAAGATTTTTTCCATCAGCTTATTGGAAAGATCCGAAAAAAATGTGCTGGTTGGAAAAGCATCCTACTCAATAAAGCAGGATGCGCAACACTCATTTAGTCGACTCTCTCAGCTCTACTTATATATCACATGCAGGTATATCTATTCCCTAAATATGTTTATAAGCAGAATAACTTTGTTCTTTCCAACTTCTGGTGGTGAGGGGATGAGAACCAAAAAAGCATGCACCGGATCAATTGGCATTTCATTTGCACTCCAAAAGCGATGGGTGGTCTTGGATTCAAAGACACATCTTTTCAATCTGGCGTTATTGGCCAAAACAAGTTGGAAAATTATGATGGATCAGGATTGCCTTCTTTCCAAAGTTCTGATAGGCAAATATTGTCTGCGCCAGCCCTTTGACTCCATCTTGGCTAGTAGACAAGTCTTATCCCTTAGACTCCGATGGCATGTCGTTACAGGATTCAAAATTTTCATTTGGCACGATGATTGGATTCCAGATATGGTTGAGATTCTGGATCACCTTTCTCATATACATAACCATCGGCCTAATCATCCTACTTTGTTAAGGATCTTATAAACCACAATACTTGGAATACCCAATTGGTTGGGGAACTCTTCCCATCCAATATTGCAACCAAAATTCTTGCTATCCACATCTCCGATCATCCACTCGCTAACCAAAAATTATGGAAAGCTATCTGATCTGGTAATTTCACTGTCAACTCTGCCTATCACATCTTATACACCAACAAACATGAAGAAAGGGTTGCAGCGGTCATCAAACTTCTGTCAACCTTGTTGAAACACCACATTTGGAATACCTTATGGTCCCTCCCTCCCCCTCCCCCTAAAAATTACCTTTCTCCTCTGGCAAATACTTTGAACCGCTTAACAAGCCGAGCAAACCTTCATAAAACTTAAGCTTATAGATTCACCTTCCTATCCGATGTGTAACTTACAGGAGGAAACTATTGATCACCTGTTTATTCAGTGTCCACGGGTTCGGCCTGTTTGGTTACTAGACTAATTGAAACATCCTTCACCGACAAACACCTCTACCATAATACATATATAGCCTCCACTGTACAGTGGTACATCTGGACTAATCGAAACCAACACATTTTTCGAAACACCAGCATTCAGCCTGACATCACCGTTCGATGGATTGCTCATATGGGGCATCTGATAATCACCTGTAATAGCACTCTCCGAAAATACAATTCTAAAGTCGATTATTTAAAGGATGACACAAAGTACCCAATTATAATAAGGTCCAAACCTCCACTTTGTTCTTATGACTTCGCAGTACGGTAAGTATTTTCCTAGCCATCTCTTATCTCTTACAATAAGAATAATCTAAGGACCGGCATTGGTGTCACATGTTTGAACGCAATGAAGAATCGATATGGTTATGCTGCTTTCTCTACTCTTAACATCTGACTCTTGCACAACTGTTGTGATAGACCTTTTACTTACAACACAATGGGCCATCAATAGCTTAAGGAAGCTAAAGTCATCGCATCTTTTGCATGTCAAGCCAGAATTGATGTACATCAAGACTGGATTGACAATAATTTGCTACCATGCAAGGCATGTCCTTTACCACCACACTTTTGTAATGAATGGTTGCTGTTAAATACATCACCGTGGGGTTCTTATCTTATTTTCTAATTTTGGATATGTAACTATTTGCTTAATCTTGGCATGTCATGATACTCAAACTATTTCCTGTAATACGTTCACACGAGCTTTTATCTATGCAATTCTCGAATTTATTTAAAAAAAAAAACCAAGCATCTGCGGAAAGCCCAAAAAATTCAGGCCACGAAAAATATCTTTTCTAATGAATTACAGTCAAAGAACTCAAGCCAATATGTGGAGGGTATGCACCCAAGTACTTCACATATATACAACTATAACATCTCCAAATTCAATATTAACAACAAAATGATTAAAAAATTCTACCGGACTGAAACCTCTAATGTAATCTACAAACCTCAAAAGAATACATTACAACATTCACACATTATCTGGCCAGAACTCCCTGAAAAATGCCTGCTCGAATTCCTTTTCTTGCAAGTGCTTTTCAAATTCTTGCATCTTCTTCATCCTCTTGGAGAGTTTCTTTGCTTTATTTCCAGCTGGCAACTGACCCAAGTAGTCATCAATGTGGACATATAAGAGGCAGACCATATGTGAGCCTTGGAGCAAATCAATCCGTATATAGCACAGACACGTTATGCGCTTTAAGATAAAACAATTTGAATAGATAAATTCACGTCAAAATCGGGTGGATGTGCTACAAATCAAATTTAATCAATTAGGACATCAAAACTACGCTCATATTTACCTTGAAACAAACTTTTTAGTATTATACCACCTATCCCTAAGTAACGGGCATCCCACAAGAAAAGATAAAACATTTGTCACATCAATTATCTGACTTGAAAACAGCTGCTCAATGTAAATGTTGCATCTTCTACAAGACCACAACCATCCAGGTACTATTGCACCCACTAATATTGCCTGTTTACGGTATTTCCGTCCCACCCGTTGTGCTTTCCCCCTTTGCAGGTGATGTCAACAACTCTGTCACGCAATAGCAGGCAGGCTAAGGCAATCTTATTGAGAACGATCATGTGCAAAGCAAATAACTTCCGATCTTTCTGAACAGACAACTCATGCTATCAGCAATTACTTCCTTTTTTTCGACAAGTTATTCAAGTTACTGGTATCCGAGTATTTTCACAACGAGAATAAAATAGATACACCTGTTTCTTGTTAGGCCTCGAAGCTAATCTAACACCTTACTGTTCTAGAAGAAAGTCTTGTCTTCTATAGACAAAACGGAGATCAAATCTCATGAACCACAATGCAACAAATAGTCCTGTGATATGTTATCTGAAATAACTGAAAGAGAATGATTGTACAGAATGTGAAAATTAAGAAAAAAGTACTTAATACCGTGTGCAAGTTTATCAGGAAATTATAAAAGAAACAAAAAAGTCCGACTCATGTTACATACTCCCTCCGTCCCTTAAAAGACCGATCCATTTGACTTTGCACGTATATTAATGATTTAGATTATATATTGTATGTCTTTCCCATTTTACCCTTTAGAGAGAGAAAGGAAGAGAGTGAGCCATGAAAGAAAAAATTGGTTGGTAAAGTGTTAAATGTGGAAAGAAAAATAGAATAAAAAAGTGTTAAGTGGTGGGCCAGGAGAGAGAGAATGAGTTGGTAGAGAATTAAATGTGGTGAGAGAAATAGAATAAAAAAATATACAAAGGGTAAATATGTACAAATACCTACAGAATCTAACCTAATTTGGAAGTGATCAATTTTTGTGGGACGGCCCAAAAAGGAAATATGATCAGTTTTTCAGGGACGGATGGAGTATAACTGAGTTAGAGAACAAAGGTAAATTATCACTTACAGCATTGTGATCATACAAACTAAGTTTCTGCAACTTTTAGCAAAACAAATAACTCCTTATCATCTGACAATAGAAGGGATTCTGTAACCACAGCCTAGGATATGCTTTATCCCCAATGAATAATTAACTTGTCCTTCATATGGCTAGTAGAATGCCAGAAACTGCTTCTAAAAGAGTTCTGAGATATTGTAAACACATCAGGGGAATTGTTTAATATCTCAGGCTAAACATTAAATTATTAAGTATGTCATCCCATGGGAGGCTTTGGCCCATAGTTCTCTGTAATCACAGGCTTTGTTTTCGAATCTTCTACTGTAGTTGGTGTGCCTTGGCAGTCTCTCTTCATGGTTAGCAAAAGTTATCAAAGAGAGCTTTGCTACGCTGTGTCATAATGTTTTCCTAGTACGCTTATTTGCATATATTCACAACTTCCACCATGCTCTTGTAATCAATATAACACCAAAAACCAAAATGAACAGAACAACTTAAGTGCCAGGTTTTGCTTAACAACTAAAGAAAACTTACTTTCTCATTTTCAAGTTTTCCTGAGCGTTGTGGGGGATTCTTTGCTTTATCTGCTCCCAACCCTCGTTTATTCTTCTTCAAAAAAGCCTGCACAGGCTCCAACCTGCCCTGTTTAACAAGACAATGACTCAGCATCTTCGGATTATATTATCAGCAATTTGATTAAACAAAAAGATATCCGGTTAAATGTTACACTAATCTTCATAGATAACAGGTGCATGAAATTTCATATCCACCAACTAAGAACATACAATATCTTGTATATTATGCTCATCTTCAAAATTTTCACAACTTATTACAGTTCAATTCTCAAAGATCAACTTATTCTTGTGGATTCATTATGTTTTGATCACATGAAGACCTAATAACTTAAAAGGATAATATCCCTAAACCCCTTGAGGCTAGGGGGTATCTCATGTGTTTCCACTTACTACCTAATATATCATTACGTCCTTTGACCGGGTAGATTTTGTAAAATGACTCATTTACCCCTTTGTTTGTCTTGAATATCTTTCACATGCCACCCTCCTTCTTCCTATCATTCCTTGCTTTATTTCTAAAGGAACCCCCCCCAGCCCCTACCTCGCTTGGTCTTTCCTCTTCAAGTCCAACACCACCACGTATAGGAAGAAGAAGAATCTTTGCTGCGGCGGTGAGATGGTGTTGCGGCGGCAAAGGCTTGACCATAGGTGATGCGTTGTTACAACGATGGCCATGGAAGCTGATGGCGATGGTGGTCGGCGGATGGCGGTGGAAGCTGCTGGTGGTGGTCAGTCATTGCAGCTTAGAGAGAGCAGAGAGGAGAAAAGGAGAGGAGAGAGGGAGGGGAGGGAGAGAGAGAGAGAGAGAGAGAGAGAGAGAGAGAGTATACGCAATTGTGAAAACAAAAATCAAATCCATACCCATCTGGAAACATCACCAGCGATCGACACCTGGAACTATCACCACCACTACACCACAACCGTCACAAGTCACCACCCCTCCAAATTCAATACCACGGCCATCAGACTAACAACCACCACCAAATCCACACTATAACCATAACCATCCTCAAAATTACGACCACTCCACCGCCACAACCAAAACCTGAGCTGCGGTGGCACCTCAGAGCTTGTCGTCGTTCAGTGCCCGTGAAATGTTGCTAACATAGAGCCACTTCGCGGCCATCTTGACGTCGATAATGCCACGTCCTCGACAACGACAAAGAGCCGCTAGGGCGCGTCATGGCTTGAATCCAGATAGAGAAAGAAAGGGGATCTGGTTCAGATGGGCAAGGGCGGATGAAAATGGAGGTGGGTCTTGTCGGTGGCGACAGTGGAGTTGTGAGTAGTGGGCATGGGCTAATTGGTGCTACTGCGGTGAGATGGTGTTGTGACGGCAGAGGCTTGAACGAGGTTAGGTGATTAGTTGCTACAAGGGTGACACTGGAGGCTGGTGGCGATGGTGGTCGACAGTGGAAGCTGCAGTTAGTGGTCAGTCGTGGTAGATCTGCACAGACATACACAGATGAAGGTCAAAATTGAGGTAACGGGGGCCCTAGTGGTGCTGCAGCAACTCCAGCGGCAGCGGTAGAAGTTAGATGGTAAGGAGAAAAGCCGACTTCGAATTTGGAATTTATATATCGTATAATGCATGAACAATTCTATTGGCATTTTCAAAATACGGTACGCTGACATAAGCACAAAGTGTATTGACTACATATGGTGTTATAACGAAAGGGTATCTTTAAGTTCTTTTAGATTCTGGACTGACATGTAACATTTCTAGAGTCGACGTGGTCGACTAAGATTACCCCCTAACTTCAAGGAGTTCAAAGATATTTTCCCAATCTTAAATCAAAACAATTCTAAAAGACAGATGGTCAAGTTTATAAAGCCACTGCTAGTATACAATCTGGGCGCGGGTAAACACTCCATATTCTCCGACTAAAAGAAAATTATAGCTAGCGGAATCATCATATCATCTTCATATCCAGGTGCTTCACAACTTTTACCACGTAACAGTCCAATAACTTACCAACGTGTTTAAGGTGTGCCTTTCTTCATGCTTATGAAAATTGCCAATTTAAAGAGTAAATTACACAAATCCCCTTATTTTCAAGAAAATAAATGTGAACCATAGCATTTAGTAATAACACATAGCCCCTTACATTAGATTTTAGAAGTGGCATCAACTTTGTTTAAAATGACTTAATCATCTGCTATTGCATCAAAATTCCAATTACAAATTATCAATCACATATTACAATGACTCAATGCCATGAGAATTTTCCTTTCTATGGAAAATGCCCAGAGAAAGTAAAACCCATCTACATTGGACAGCATACACAAGAACACCCTCACCCCCGAAAACTTACTGCCCCAGGTCCAAAGAGGACTCCGCAGATCATGAAACGCTTTCTTAATCTATGAGATGATTCAAACAATTGGCCAACCGAGCCAGGAACAACTCAACGCCCTCAAAACATCCTCGATTCATTTCTCTCCAAACCTACCATAATAAACAAGAAATGCTCAGTCCACCTTCTCCTGTACTCGAGTGGGTTGCCCCGCTCCAACACCAAAGCAACTCTTTGACAGATCTAGACGTATGATATCCAACAAAAAGAATGTGTCCTCCTATTCGCCAATAGGCTCCCTACCAAGTTAAGAACCCAAAAGCTATGTTAGAGGGAGCCTTCACTTTGGGTTGAAGGTACGGTGTCGACACAGCCCGACACGTACACAATCCAAGTGAAACTCGTCATTCACCCACGTTGACAATCTGGTTGAAGTGAAAGAAAGAACAAGGGCTGCAGATCTTCTCGGTAAGAGAAGAACAAGAAAAAGAAGAAGAGAAAAAGGAGGGGAGAGAGAGAGAGAGAGAGAGAGAGAGAGAGATGGTAGCTGTACCTTTTAACCACGTGGGAGGCTGTTGAGTGATCTTTTAATTGATTCTTTCTTTTGGGGAAAATATCATTCCCAGCCCCAAGTTCCATACAAATATTAAATACAACAGAAATGAAGTAAAAAACTCCGTGTGACCCATATGAAACCACAAATATACCCCTAATATTCAAACTCAAACCTATAAGTTCGGATGTGTCCCCGTGTCCGTGTCCTACTACAGATCTGTGTCCCCTATGTCCTGAAATTTCAGAAATTGGCGAGTCAGACACCGACACTTAGTCCATGTAACATAGCCCAAAAGGGATTAAGACAGATTCAAGCTACCAATCATGAAACTTCCATTTGAACTGTAGATTCCATACCTTACCTTCCTCCTTAGTACTTTTCAATGCAATTCAAACATGGATCTCACCATCCACGTCAAGCTAAAAAACCAAACAGGTCACACTACACCACACATCAATCAAAATCTCACTTTCAATCCATAACCCTCCAATTAAATGTTGGAATAAGAACCTTGCCACTCGTTAGCAATCTCACTCACTAGAGTACAGACTAACCAAGAAAGTTACACCAGAAAAGAAAGGGGGATATAGATACTTGCTTCACCCGCGTAGTGGATCATTGGCAGCACACAGCCAATGGCATGTTATTCAATAATTTTTGGGGATTAAATCATTCATTATGAGAAAACAAACCCTAGTTCTACTTGGAAACAAGAACCACGAAGCGGCCAAAAGACTCCGGTTACTTACTTTAACACCAGTTATTTAATAACAAATTTACAACCAACATCATCGCAGATAATTATAACAAAACTAATACTATTCTTAGAACCAATCTTTTCAAAGGCTCTCCTAGAGATCACCATCCATCTGCTGCTCCAACTAATCAAAGCTGGTTTTATTAAGAAAAATCATTTTCAAAACTTTGCAAGCCATTAAGGGGAGGTTTATGACCTTGGAAAAATTTCGTTTACTCGAGCAACGTGCCCCTGGTTAATCTTTGATGTAGCGCAAATAAGATAAATCTTCGATTCACCTAATTTCTTGATTGCTTTTTAAGCTATGCTCTTGCCAAATTCCACTACTGAGAGCCGTACTTAACAAGTCTTAACGAATAGCCTTTTCACGAATATGTGATTATTATCCCCCAGTTACATCAAATGAACCAGTGTTGATACTTTCTAGCAATGGGTACCATCTTGAGACCATCTAACACATGCAGTAATTTTATGTAAGAGGCCAATCCCATCCTTAACCTTCTATGAAAAGATTATCTTGATCTCCCCCCTCCAGAGGAATCATTTGTGGGGGCAGTGAGTTCTCCATTTTTGCCAAGGAATTTTCTCTAAGTTTGGCTTATACCTGCCGATGTATGTTGTGCGTTTCAAGAGTAATAATAGGGCCAATTTGGCTGTCTTACTGTAACCAACTCAAGAATGACGTTAAAATGTAGCTAGAGACCTTCTTATCTATTGTGTCACTTGAATGGAAACCACAACACCAAAGTTGACAATGGATACACAAGAGATGTATCTAGTTGGCATGTAAGCAATTCACCAAGAAAAGTAAAAAGTGATGAGGGATAAAGAGACCTGTTGGTAGACGCCGAGGCCAGTTCCTTCAGTCCAACCGTGCTTCTTCAAAAGCTGAAAAAACGTATCCACCACAACCACATTACATAGCGAAACCTCAATTTGGTGGACAAGACATGTAAAAATGGGGATCGACGCATACGCATATATTTAGATAGAGAGAGAGAGAGGAAAGACCTGAAAGCCAATATTAGAGGAGGCGATGGGTGTAGTCGCACTTGAACTTGTAGAAGAAGACCCCAAACCCTCCTCTCCTTCTCCTCCTCCTCCTCCTCCTAGCCCTCGTCCCATATTAAAGGAGGAGGAACAAACTGTTCACCGCTCGAGATTATCCTTCCCTCTTCCGCCCACCGTGTCTTCTGTTCTTTCTCTAACACTCGAATCTTTCGAATTTGCACAACAGTCGAGCCAGAGTTTCACAAGGCCTAAATTTGATCTACAGACGTATTTTGTTAGTAAGAGGGCGGTGAGTCGGACGGGTCAAAATTGGTACCAAATTATTTTGCCCTCTGTACCCTTTCCATCCCATATAATTTAATCAATTTTCTTTTTTGAACCATCACAAAAACATTACTCATTTTCAAATTTTAAAAAATTACGTAAGTATTTTTACATAATTTATTTTTTTATTCTAGTTCTCTCTGTACATTTAGATCGCCATAAATAAACTCACGGTATCACTTATGGCTCACTTTCTTCCACTTTTTTATTCATTTCTCTCTACACATTTAACACTCCAGTAATCCGTTTTCTCTCTCCTGACTCGCTTTCTTCCATTCTTCTTTCTAAGGAGTGGAATTGAGAATACACAATATATCATTTAAATCTTTAATCTGCGTGTAAAAAAAAAAGTTGATCAAATTATGTGGGACGGAATGAGTATTCAATAAGTGAATAAGATTAATAATTGTTTTAGGAATCAATTTCATTTTATTGCATATACTCCATACTAGGTAAAATTCCATACTGTGCACAAAAAATAATCATCTGTACTAACATTCAACCGAACTAGATTACAAGTAATTTTTAATAAAAGTAGACAAAGTACATAAATCTATAAGTAAAGTATATACAATGCTCAGTTAGGTAATATGTTCAAAAAGTGTAAAAGAACTTATCATTTTCATTTTTCTTCCGATAACATTAGAACTACATGCTTATGTGTAACATCTTTTTTTCGGTGTTCCGGACATTTGGTAAATTCCAAGGAAGGAGAGAGCTCTGTCAACAAACAGACTACACAGACAAACGAACCAGAATCATCACATCGAGAGTACACCTAAACTACAAATGGTAATTTTTACTCTAAAATGCCGAAAATAGAGTTTCCAAAATTTTTAGGAGAAGATTCACATGGATTGGTTGGGAGAGTAGAACAATACTTTTGATTTTAACTTTGTTGAAGAAGAAGTAAGGTTAACTTTGCATCCATCCATTTCGAAGGCCAAGCAGAATACTGGTATGGTGCATACATTAAAGCTAAGGGAAGAGTGGTGTTATGGCCAACATTTGTTAGGGATTTGAATGCAAGATTTGCGAAATTGTTCAGGGATAGTATAGTGGGAGAATTTCATAAATTAAGACAATAGTCCACTGTTGAAGCCATCATATAATGAGTTTGAAACCATCAGGTCCATGATGGTTAGTGAAGGGTGTCAATTTGCTGGAGAATACTTTACTCAAAGCTTTATAAGTGGTTTGAAGGAAGAGATTAGGGTTGAGGTGGAGAAGTTTGAAACTAGTGACCTCACAAAGGTCATTTTCCTTGCCAAGAAGCATGAAGCTAGCCTGTAACAATCTTGGCATGCTCCCAGGACTGTTTCTAAACCAAGCCTACCCAGCCACACACAAAACCCAGTACAATCAAACTCCTTAGCAACACTAACTCTTGGAAGCCAAAAACAATGATAGCCCCCCTCAGCATGAACCATAACCAAAACCAGCTGACAATACCCCCCAAAAATTCTCCACCTCTACTCAGCAATCCTCCCACACAAAAGTTAACTAAAAGTTTTTTTGATGAAAGAAGGAGAAAAGGTCTATGCTATTGGTGTGATGAGGCTTACACACCAGCCCACAACTGTAAGCACAAACAATTTTCTATGCTTGTGGTGGATGAGGAAGAAAGTGAAGACCCTCTACCAAAGTATGATGAAGAAGCACCAACTGGACAGGAGAAGGAAACAGAGGGTGATAAGGAAAGAATTGAGATTACTGTGAATGCCATTATAGGAATGCAAATCACAGCACCTTCAAAGTATGGGGAAAATGTGGCAAGAAGTCATTCTCAGTATTGATTGACACAGGATCAACTCACAATTTTATAGATCCTACCACTGTAAAAAGGTTGGGGTGTATTATCACTCCTTCTAAGCCTATGATGGTAATGGTAGCTGATGGAAATAGAGTCACTAGTGACTCCATATGTAAAGATTTTCATGGAAAATGCAGGATCATGAGTTCAATGCTTAGATGATGCTCCTTCCCCTTGGGGGATGTGATTGTGTATTGGGCCTAGAATGGTTGAGGGGATTGGGATAAGTTCAATTTAACTTTGCAGCCATGATAGTGACACTAACTAGAGAAGGGAAGACTATTACATTATGTGGAAGTAATGAATCACCTGAGTTAAAGATGTTGACAGCAAAAGGTATGTACAAATACCTTACTCAGAATCCTGAAGCATTATTTGGACAAATCTATACCTTAACCACCATTCCTTCAGAAAATAACCAAGAACCATAGTTAACTGCTTTGTTACATGAGTTTAGTGACATTTTTTAGGAACCAAAGGGTCTCCCTCCCCCAAGACCCCAAGATCATCATATTCCCTTGATCCCTAATGCACATCCTATAAGCATTACACCCTACAGGATACCCTATGCACAAAAGACTGTAGTTGAGAAAATAGTGCATGAGATACTAGAAAGTGGGATCATTCAGCCTAGCACTTCCCCTTTTGGGTCACCTGTGCTCTTAGTGAAAAAGAAGGATGGCTCATGGAGGTTATGTGTGGACTATAGAGGATGAAATAAACTCACCATAAAAAATAAATTTCCCATTCCAGTAGTAGATGACCTCCTTGATGAACTCAATGGGGCTAAGGTCTTCACAAAACTTGATCTCAGAAGTGGGTACCATCAAGTGAGGGTCCATGCAGCTGATGTTCCTAAAACAGCCTTTACCACACACTTTGGCCATTTTGAATTTAGTGTGATGCCTTTTGGGCTCATTAATGCACTTGCCACTTTTCAGTCCATAATGAATATACCACCTTCCAGCCATATCTTAGGAAGTTTGTTTTAGTTTTTTTTTATGATGTCCTGATCTACAGTAAATCTTATGAGGAGCGCATGCACCATTTAGCTGTGGTTTTTCAAACCCTAAGGACACATCAACTGTATGTCAAGAGGTCTAAGTGTTCTTTTGCTGCAAGGGAAGTTGAGTACTTGGGGTATTTGATATCAAGCAGGGGTGTAGCTGCAGATCCTAAAAAAATTGAAGCCATGGTAAACTGGCTTTGTCCTAAGACAATCAAGCAGTTGAGGGGTTTTCTGGGCTTAACAGGGTATTACAGAAAATTCATTCCATACTATGGCATACTCAGCAAACCACTAACCAGGTTACTTCAAAAAGACAACTTCCATTGGGATGAAGCTGCAACTCAAGCCTTTAGTAAGCAAAAAAGGGCTATGGTAAGTCCTATAGTACTTGCTTTACCTGATTTTAACTCACCATTTGCGGTGGAAGTGGACGCCAGTGACCTGGAATAAGAGCTGTCTTAATGCAAGCTGGTAGGCCCTTGGCATTTTATAGTAAAGCTTTTGGCAACAAAGCTTTATCCATGTCTACCTATGAGAAGGAGCTCATAGCCCTGGTGCAGGCTATAATGCATTGGCACAATTACTTGAGCTTACAACCATTTGATGTGATGACTGATCATTGCAGTCTCAAGTATTTACTGGGGCAAAGAGTCACCTCTATGCTCCAACAAAAGTGCTTATCTAAGCTGTCGGGTTTTGACTTTACTATTCATTACAAAGCTGGTAAAGAGAATAGAGTTGTTGACTCTCTTTCTAGAATGTTTACAGGAGACCATGAAGGAGGAAAGTGCATAACCATTTCATAAGTTTTTCCTGCTTGGATCAAAGAATTGCAGGATTCTTATGCAGGGGACAGTTACCTGCAGCAACAACAACAGCAGTTAGTGTTGGACCGCTATGCAACTTATGAGTTCACTCTTGAAAATGGTACATTGAGGTGCAGGGGTAAACTGTGTCTGGGGAAAACAGGGGACCTGAGGAACCAAATATTAGAGACTTTACATGCCTCAGGCATTAGTGGCCACACAGGTATCAATGCAACCTACAAGAGAATAACTTCCCTATTTTTCTGGCCTGGCATGAGATCTTACATAAAAACTTGGGTTAGACACTGTGATGTGTGTCAAAGAAGTAAAAGTGAGCACTTACATTACCCTGGGTTATTACAACCTTTGCCTACTCCAAATCGCCGAAATTCAAAATAAAAATTAAGTAACCAAACATCCATTTGTTTTATAAAAATAAAAACTAAATTGGTTTTTATTTTTATTTTTTTTGAAAATAAAAAACCAAAGCTGGAAGTGATTTCAAACAGACCCTTATTAGTTAATTTAAGGCACTTTTTTTGTTAATCCTTATCCTAAAATTCATGGTTATTTCAAAACCCTAAACCTTTTTAGAAGATGAAGACGAAGATGAAGAAAGAATTCTTCGATGATGAAGAAAGGATCCTTGGGTCTAGACCGTTCCGTGGTGTTTGTATAGTCCGATCAACTAAGGGGTGGTTTCTTCTGCTTTTTGTATTTGGCACATGCATGCCATGCACTGCTTGTGGGCATTCTTACGTGACTTTATCAACTTAGGGTGAAGTAATTGCAAATCTGGCGACGTTGATTTAACATCCGGCAACCTAAAATTGCATCTTTTTAATATCCTTTTAGATGTTAGTTTTTCTTGATCTAGTGCCAGGTACTTATTTTTCGTGCCGTGGTAATCTCTATTTGATAAAAGGTAAGCTATGATTGGATATTTGGTTAAGTTTGATGTCCTCTTGCTTGTCGTTCCTTTTGGTCTTTGTTGAGTGGTCTTTGCGGATGTTTGGCTTGGTGGGACGGATTTTGCACTGAGTTTGGCGCGGTTGTGATGGTCTGCTTTCAGTCTAGATTCTATGTCTTAGTGTTGGTTTTTTTTTTTCCTTCCTAGATTGAGTTTTATTGCAGTATTTTATAACATTTGATAAGGTGAGTTTCTTCATTAGTAACTTGAAGTGTCTCGTGTACAGACATGCGCCCACACACGCGAGTGCACGTGCGAAAGTGCACACGCACACACACAGAGAGGTTGTTAGCCACCGTCCCCTCTGACCCCCTTCCCCTTACCACCCACTCCATGTATACAATTGTTGATCTGCACCCCTCTGCCAGCCCCCTGCCCTTTATACCCTGCCCCCCGAACTCTATCCCCATAATCGAACCCCCATGGTCACTCACCCTCCATCACCCACCGTCAGTGTCTTCGCACACGTACAGGCATGCACGCGTGCGCACACATTGTCAACCAACCCTACCAGCCACCCCCTTCTCTCCACCATCTAAGTTCTACATGCATTTACACGTTTGGAGTAGTATCTCCTTGGATTTCATTGAGGGACTTCCCAAATCTGACCATAAGGATTCCATTTTGGTGGTTGTTGATAGATTGAGTAAATTCTCCCATTTTATAGCCTTTAGTCACCCCTACACAGCCCAAGATGTTGCTCAACTTTACTTTGACAACATTTTTAAGCTGCATGGTACCCCAGATGATATCATTAGTGATAGGGGCAACATATTCCTCAGTCAATTCTGGCAAAAACTCTTATCATTGCTAAACATCCAACTGAAAATGAGCACTGCATGCCACCCTCAGAGTGATGGTCAGACTGAGAGAGTAAATCAGTGCCTTGAAACTTATTTAAGGTGTTTTTGTGGGTGGAGGCCAAAGACTTAGCACAAATGGCTGACCTTCGCTGAATATTGGTATAACACCACCTACCACACTTCTCTACAGATGACCCCTTTTCAAGCCTTATATGGCTATGCACCAAAGAATACTTAACCTTAAGATTTTGGGTCAACCAACATTTCCTCAGTGGATTCCTACCTAGAAGAAAGAAGGAAGATTTTGAATTTGTTGAAGGACAATCTAGTGATGGCTCAAGATAGAATGAAGCTATATGCTGATCAAAACAGAACTGAGAGAGCTTTTGAGATTGGGGATATGGTTTACCTCAAATTGCAACCATGTAGACAACAAAGTTTGGCTCAGAGAGGCAACCATAAACTCTCACCCAAATACTTTGGGCCTTACCAAGTGTTGGAAAATTTTGGTAAAATAGCCTACAAATTAGCATTGCCACCAAATTCTCAGATCCATCCAATTTTCCATGTGTCACTATTGAAGAATGCTTTGGGAAAACAGGTGCAAGCATCTACAGAGTTACCACCTGTCTCACCTGGAGGCCAGTTATTGATAGAACCCTTAAAAATTCTGGATAGAAGAATGGTTAAGAGAGGCACAATATATGTACCTCAAATACTGGTGGGTTGGTCAAATGTTCTTGAGGAAGAGGCAACTTGGGAAGATTGGGATGTTTTGAAGACTAAGGCTTCGTTTGACAAAAATTTTTTTTTGGTTTTCAGTTTTTAAAGAGCAGTTTTTTAAAGAGCAGCTTAATTTTTTTTTTTTATAAAAACAAGTGGGTGTTTGATAACCCCTTTTTTTTTGAGGTTTTTTTTTTTGGTGTTTGGTAACCCTTTTTATTTTGACTTTTTTTTTTGGTGGTTTGCGGTGGTGGTGGTGGGGCGTAGCGGTGGTCGACGGTGGTGGTGGTGGTGGCCGACGGCCGGAGGTGGCTGCCGGCGGCCGAAGGTAGCTGCCGGCAGTCACCGGCGGTGGTGGCCGGCGGCCGGAGGTGGCTGCCGGCAGTCACCGGCGGTGGTGGCCGGCGGCCGGAGGTAGCTGCCGGCCGTCTCCGGCGGTGGTCGCCGGCGGCCGGCAGTCTCGGCCGGTGGTCGCCGGCGGCCGGAGATGGCTGCGGCGGCAGGAGGTGGCTGCCGGTGGTCGCCAGCGGCCGGAGGTGGTTGTCGGCAGTCTCCGGCGGTGGTCGCCTGAGGTGGCTGCCGGCGGTGGGAGGGTGGTGGTGGTGGTCGAAAAAAAAAAACCAAAAGTGAAAAAAAAAAACCAGTTTTTGGAGTTTTTTTTTTACTCTGCAGTTTAAAAACTGGTTTTTTAAATTGAAAAAAAAATGATTACCAAACGCTCCTTTTTTTTCAGTTTTTAAAACTGAAAAAAAGAGAAAAAAAAAGAGTGTCAAACGGGACCTAAATTTCCAGCTTTTGTTGCCAGAGAGGAGAAATTGTTTAAAGGGGGTGGGGATGTCATGAATACAAGGAGGACCTTAAAGATCAAGATCAAAAGGCCACTGCAGCAGCATCAACAGTTGGATGCTATTGTAGATTTATGCAGTCTAGTTGATTGCAATCAGCCGTGTGGATCCCAAGACACAAATGGGAGTGACAATATGGGCGCATGAAGGCATTAAAAGGAGAGAAATCTATTGGCTCGTGCATTACACCTAAGCATGTAATTAGTCTTAAGCCTGTAATTAGTTAATAAGGCTTTTAAGCCTATAATTAGTCTTAAGCCTCCATGATCTTTGTCTGAGGCTGTTAGAATTAATTAGCCTTTATTGTTACTTTTTCCATTTTATTTTCTTTTCCATAGGATTGTTGGCTTTTTGTTATTTTGGTCTCTCAGTTGTAACCAACTCATATAGTAGGAGACACACGTCAATAAAGGGTCATAACCCATTTTGGCCTTGAAATTCGTGTTTCTCTCTACTGTTTCGCCAAGTTCTCTCTATCTTCTTCTCTACTCCATTGTTAAACCTGTAACCAAATACTAGAAGGAACCTGCTGGTTCTTATAGACCCACTCTTCTTTCTTTCCTCTTTCTTCCGATCCAAAATCCACCGCTAGCTTCACTAACAACCGAAAATCACCATATCCACCTCCATCCGCCACCCCTCTCACCACCGTGATTCTAAGATGTGGGATGAGGGAGGGGGCATTCGCAGTGGGTCAGGGAAGGGTTAATTATCAAGGGGGAAGGTGAGGGGCAACAGGAGGGGTAGGGGGGCAACAGCGGGATAGGGTGTAGGGGGAGGGGGCAACAGTGGGGTGGATAGAGGGAGGGGCAACACCAGCGTGGGGGGAGCTGGGGTGGCAATGGAATGGGGGGAGGGAAGGGCGGCAGTGAGGTGGGGAGGAGGAGGGGGCAACGGCGGCGTGGAGGGAAGAGGGGCGACAGCGAGGTAGGGGAGGGTGAAGGCGACAACGGAGTGGGGGGAAGGTGGGGGTGGCGGCCGAGTAAGGGGTAGGGGGCGACGAAGGCGCCGGTGGTGTAGAGGGAAGGAGGCGGGGTTGGGGGAGGGAAGGGGTGGCGGCTGGAGAATGGAAAGAGTTGGAGAAGACAGAGAGAATTAGGGTTTTGACAGAACAAAGGGTTTAAAATCTGTTAGTACATAGCGATATATATATATATATATATATATATATATATATATATATATAAGGTTTTGAAAATGGAAAAGTAAAAATATAATGGTTTGAAAATAATAGGGTTTGATCATATAAGAATATCCAAAAAATTATTGCCTGAAAATAAAATAAGAACATTTAAATAAGAATTTAAAATTATTTATAGTATATACTTTGTACATATAGTATTGAGATTTTGAAAATACATAATGACAGCATCACCAAAAAAATACATTTTTTTAATTGTTCAATCACGGATGAATACGGTTGATACCATTTTAAAGTTATTGGTCACTGTATATTACAAAACTTAGGATTTGTTTGATACAATTTTTTTTTTCAGTTGTCAATTTTTAAAGAGCAGCTTAATTTTTATTTTTTTTTACAAAAACAAGTGGGTGTTTGATAACCCTTTTTTTTAGTTTTTTTTTGGGTGTTTGGTAACCCTTTTATTTTGACTTTTTTTTTGTGGTGGTTTGCGGTGGTCACCGGCGGTTGTTGCGGCAGTCGCCGGCAGCGATAGTGGCTGCTGGCGGCCAGAGGTGGTTGTCGGCCGGCGGCCAGAGGTAGTTGCCGGGCGGTGGTGACTGTTGACGGTCGGAGGTGACAGCCAGGGGGTGGTTGCCAGCGGCCGAAGGTGGCTGTCGGTGGTTGCTATCTGGCGGCGGTGGGCAGTGGCTGCCGGCAGTGGTGGCCCAAGGTGGCCTCCGGCCAGCGGTGGTGGCCACCGCCCACTGCTGCCCGATGGTGGCTGCCGGCGACTTAATGTGGCTGTCAGTGGTTGCTGTCTAGCGGCGGTGGGCGGTGGCTGCCGATGGTGGTGGTCATCGCCCACCGCTGCCCGGTGGTGGCTGCCGGCGGCCGGAGGTGGCTGCCGTGCAGCTGCCGGCGGTGGGTGTGTTGTGGTGGAGGTCTAAAAAAAATTTTAAAGTGAAAAAAAAGAGCTTTTTCCTCTTTTTTTTTTAAACTCTACAATTTAAAAAGTGGGTTTTTAAATTGGAAAAAAAAAAAAAAAGAGCTACCAAACACCCCTTTTTTTTTTTCAATTTTTAAAACTGAAAAAAAAAGAGCAAAAAAAAACCCCGTCAAACGGCCCCTTAGTGTCCTTAACAGTAATTTTACTCCAACCTCAGGAACATTGCTGTAATTGTCCCATGTCTTTTATATATTTACTCATTATTATCTCTTACATCAATGATAGTGACAAAGACATAATTAAGTTTATATTAAAAATTTGTATCTGAAATAATACTTACATCTTACGCCAACACGAACACTTAGATATTAAATGTAAGAAGATCATGTGCAGTTTAAGAGAATATAATTTCAGATATTAAATAAATATTTGGATCCAATACTGGGTGTGCAATGGGACAACTATTTTAATGAATGCAAACCGATCCGAACCGACTAAACTGAACTTTTTAGACCGACTAAAACGAACCGTCCAAAATGATGATTTTTTGTTCGATTTATTCAACATTTTTCAAACAAGAGGTAACAGTTTGGTTTGCGGTTTGACCTCCAAATGGAACCAAACCAAACTAAACCGTGTTCACTCCTAATGCAAACATTCTTCTTCCAATTTGATTTTAGCACGCATGCTATAGATGTTTGATGTGCTTCTTCATATGCATTTGTCAGTCCGCAGGCCGTAAATGATTACATCTCATCCTTGCATAACTCCACGTACTGTCATCTAGGTAATTCTATAACCACAACAATATTAAACATATATTAAAAATAGTAGACAATAGTGAAGTTGAATTAAGATAGTTTAGTAAGTATAGAAATACATGTTGCTTTGAGTTTCTTAAGTGGGATGTTGAACGCTATAAAGTGTACGTGGCTTGCTTATTTCAGAGAATGAGTTACTTTTTAATGTCACTTTAATCTGATATCGTAAGTTGCAGCTCGTGTTTGCTTTAAGAACAAAACCAATGATTACTCGTTTAGCATATTAATTAAGGCACATCTTGTTGTTTCGTATTGCATATCACCCTGTTATGCTTATGCTGTTATTTCACCTTGTTCTGGCATGTTACACGTATATCATATCCAGAAAGTTCATGTTAACAAATTCAATATGCATCGTTCACCTACATCATTATAGTTATGAGGCGAAGTCAACGGGTGGCACCGGTTGGCTGGTGTCTACTTGCTCCTCCAAATTCTTTTCCTTTTTATATATGTGTTATATTTAACCCACACGATACAAGTACTCACCGAAAAAATACTAAACGAAGATGTTCTTTTAGTTATGTTACGTGTCAAAGTAACTAAAAAATTTAGAAATAGTCAAAAGAAATGTTATATTACTCATTTTTAAATGCTAAACTTACACAGATGAACACAAAAAAAGAAAAAAGAAAAAAAATATTCAATCTCGAAATAAATAAAGACATAAAGTCAATATATTTAATCACAAGGTTTACTAGGCGATGGAGCACACTGCCTCTAGCCTCTGGGTGCTATACCACATTCTTTGCCTTTGTCCTCACCTGTTTTCTACTCTTCGTCTTTCGGCCAGTCCATGTCTGGTTTAGAATCCAATCAGTCGAACCAACTATCTGGAGTTGGAGTAGAAATTGCTTCCCGCAATCGGTATTGCAAGGGAATGGTATTTTTTTTTTTTTTTGAGATGCCTTGAATTGGGATGAAGTTCTGCTTGTTGGCCGACAGCTGACGACAATTTCATGGTGAACTTTTTGTTTGTTTCTTTACATCCGAACATCACGGCGGTGATTTTCACGATAAAGTCTGTATTTGACTCTTACATAGTTAAATTCTTCGAACCCTTTAATAGTAAAAAGTATAATTTTTTGTTTCAATTAGGATTATGAGATTACAAACTTATAGTTTTTAGATTTAAGAATTGAAAATTGGGGGATTTCAATTTTAGTTTGAGAATTTGGCAATTTCCTAGATTGAGAATTTGGGAATTGGAACTTTGAAACTTATAGTTTACAAGTTTAACAGTAATAGCAATTAGGTCTTTAACACTTCATAATTTTTGTTGAGCTTAAGCCAACTAAACAAAACCAAGGAAATTCAACATTGAATTATGTTTTTCAAGTAGTTTGAACAATGGTCTTAATTACATGAGATTTCGATAGATTCTATCTGATTTACGTTCACTAGTGACTATTCCAATATATATGTGGTTCATGGTTTGGTACATGATTAACTTTTATGACAATGCTATCATGCTTTTGTAGCGTCACCATATCAACTTCTGACGAATAAAATCATGAAAGAAGATATCAGGGTTTGAGTTTAGGAATACTCTTATCAATTAATAAAAACAAAGATTTCAAGTGTCTATCCTACTCAACATTTCTGGTTCCACCACTTTATAGATAATTATTAATAACCTTTGAAAATTGAGCAATGAAACGTGTCAACTTAACACCTCGAACCTTGGTAATGCTAGCCGATTAGTTTAATTTAAGCGATGACTTTTTTGTGCAAGATTTAGCGTAAATTTTTTAAAGCGAAATTTTTATCGGTAACCTTTAGCGATAAGATTTCGCTAAACCATAGGTTATAAATTAAAGATAACAAATATAAGTAATATTGATTGAGGTATTAGTGACAATTAGCGACACAATATTTTTAAGAGCTTTTAGCGACAAATTTTCTTTTTGTTGGCGTTGATATTTTATTTAATAACTTTTAGCGACACTTAGGGTTCGTTTGACAAATTATTTTTTTTGGTTTTCAGTTTTTAAAGAGCAGTTTTTTAAATAGCAGCTTAATTTTTTTTATATAAAAACAAGTGGGTGTTTGATAACCCCTTTTTTTTTTTAGGTTTTGTTTTTTTGGTGTTTGGTAACCCTTTTTATTTTGACTTTTTTTTTGTGATTTGCGGTGGCGGTGGTGGGGCGTAGCGGTGGTCAACGGTGGTGGTGGTGGTGGCCGACGGCCGAAGGTGGCTGCCGGCAGTCACCGGCGGTGGTGGCCGGTGGCCGGAGGTGGCTGCCAGCAATCTCCGGCGGTGGTCGCCGGCAGCCGGAGGTGGCTACCGGCAGTCTCTGGCGGTGGTCGCCGGCGGCCGAAGGTGGCTGCCGGTGGTCGGAGGTGATTGCCGGCAGTCTCCGACGGTGGTCGCCGGCGGCCGGAGGTGGCTGTCGGCAGTCTCCGGCGGTGGCTGTCGGTGGTCGCCGACGGCCGGCAGTCTCCTGCGGTGGTCGCCTGAGGTGGCTGCCGGTGGTGGGAGGGTGGTGGTGGTGGTGGTAAAAAAAAAAACAAAAGTGAAAAAAAAAAACAGTTTTTGGAGTTTTTTTTTTACTCTTCAGTTTAAAAACTGGTTTTTTAAATTGAAAAAAAAAATGGTTACCAAATGCTCCTTTTTTTTTCAATTTTTAAAACTGAAAAAAAAAAGGCAAAAAAAGAGTGTCAAATCTACCCTTAGTATAGCGGGTTATCTAACCAAACCATTAAACTTGTTCGAGCGCCTAAACTATAGTAAATAATTTATTTGGACCTGTTTGCAATAATAGAAAGTTGTGGGTAAAATTATAATGCTTAACGAAAGTTAGGGTAGATTTTTGGTAAATTGCCAACTTAGGGTTTCATATATAAACAAACTATATGGGTCAGCCATCCTTCGTTTTGTTGGAGACTCATTCCGACGGAGAGAGAATCGAGAGCTTGAAGAACAAATCTTTCCGGTGATCGAACCTAATATCCGGTAAGTTCTTTTTTAGCTTTTCTCTCTAGTTATTTGAATGAATTGGACTAATTTAGGGCGTGGGCTTAAATTGATGATAGCTGAGAAGTGTTTGTGAGTTTTCAAGGGAAGCTGCACAGGCTGTTGTGCGTGGTGGGTGTGTAAATGGGTTGAACGGTGGGCTGGGTATATCAATGGATCTGTGTGTGTACAGCCGTGAATGTTTGCGGACAGCTTGGTGCCATATGCATGTGTCTAAAGTAGATCTTGCTAAGAGAGAGAAGAAGATGTGAGAAAGTGTGTGCATGTAAAGTGCTGTGTTGTGTTTTTATATATATATATATATATATATATATATATATATATATATAGGGAGCTGATCCGCTGTTAGTCGTCCGCTACATAGTGTAGTGGATGACTGACAGCTTTTGAAAAAAAAAGATCTGGGCCGTCCATCCCTTCAGGATGGACCACGCTAGCAAAATATCCTATTTTGCTAGCGCTCTCAATAAATCAGCTCCCACATATATGTATAGATATATATGGGTGTGGGTGTAAAAAGAAAAGAAAGAAGAGGGTGATCACGACAGTGGGTTAGGGTTGGTTGGTTGTATGAGGTCATGTATTGAATAAGAGGAGAAGAAGGTGACAGGAGCAAGATGTGCCCTTGGGTTTATATAAGCAGTGTGCTTTGGGAAGTATTGTGGTCTTTTGTAAATCAATGGGTGTAGGGGTGAGAGACATATATGTGTGCATGTGTGCTTGAGTGGAGATGTGTGTGAGTGGGAACTGCGTGAGATGAGATAACAACAGGGTTGCCATGGTTGTGCTTGTGCTGTGCGTGAAGGGGCAGCCAGCTGCCATTAGAGTGTGTGTGTGTGTGTGTGTGTTGCAGGTTGGTGTGTGTTGTGTGCGTGTGTTTGTGAGTATATGTGTGTGTGGTGAGGCTACCGAGAAGGCAGTTGTGTGGGGGGTGTAAGTTGCGTGCTTCTGTGTGTGTACTGTGTGTTTTTGTGCGTGTGTGTGGGTATTTGGAGAAATGGTTGTAAAGAAAAGGGATGAGAGTGTATGGTTTGTTTGTGTGTGAGTTTTTCTAGGAAGGGGCCATGTGCAGAGAAGGGGAAAGGGAAAATGAAATGGGTATTTTTGTGGGTTGTGTAGCTGGTGCACTTGCATAGGCGTACTACGGCTTAATGTTAAGGTCGACGCATGTAGTGGGTAGCGCACAGCTATCGTTAGCGTGTGAAATTTTTTAGTGGGATACTTTAGACTAATTTAGAATTCTTGGCAAAATGTTATAATTTTTTGAGTACGTAAGAATTTTTAATATTTTCTGTAATTTCAAATTTGTAAACTTCTTTTGGAGCCTTTAAACTCATGAAAATATTTTAGAAAAATCAGAGTAATATTTTTATCGTATAAGAAAGACTCAGTAAAAATTTGATAATTTTTGGAGTTGATTTATTATCATTTTTTGTATCACATTGAATTTAGCAAAACGAAAAAAAAGAAATAGTTTCAGTGCCTTTTAAATTTTTATTTTAATTTTTATAATTTTATACATATATTAAAATTTTTATAAAAATTATGAGTCTATATTTTCAATTAGAAGCAATTATGGCAATTTATGGATTTTTAGTATATTTAAAGAAATTATTTTTAATTTGAAATATTCAAAAATTATATTTTTAGTCCATATGTTGTATTAAGCTAGAAAAAATGCTTAATAAAAATTAAAAATATTTTTGGAGTATTTTTTAGCCTCGAGGAGTGTGACAAGTGTTCAGGTTAGGTTGGCTTACACGTTCATTGAAAATCCTATTCGATGCTAGGTATTTATTTCTTATTGTGCATCGATTTATTCATTGTCTTATCGATTGTTGTCATTCTATTAATTGACATGACATTTTACATTGGTGTGTTTGGAAGGAGTTAATGTATATTGGAGAATTTGGTATGGGCTAGTACCTTGATGGACTAGCCGGTGTATTGGTATGGGCTAGTATCTTGATGGACTAATCGGTGTAATGGTGTGGGCCAGTACCTGGACGGGCTAGTCGGTGTATCTGTGATTGTTTGCATCGCATCTAAAATTTTATTGATATCTGATGGAACTATTTATGATTGTTCTAAAATTCTGGAAATCATCATCGAATTGTATTTGCGAACAAAACCATCATCGAATTACATCTCTAAATTATTTAGTAATTTTCTTTGTTTGAACGACTTTACTGAGCTCTCAAAAGCTCACTCCCCTTTGACTTCCTTTCTGCAGGTAGTAACCAGCGTTAGATTACTTGAAACTGGACTAGAGACAAACGGGCGAGTGAATTTAAGTTTAGGGGCTAATTACACCTATGTCCCCGAGGTAGGGTATAATTATAGTCAAAGACAATAAGTTTTAAAATATAACATACTGTGACCAAAAACTTTTAAAATATATCAGCCGTGTCCATCTGTCGGGGTTCCGTCCAAAAAGTGTACTTTTTTAATGATGTCATCAATACGTATTTTTTAAAATGACAATACTACCCTTGTACTGTATATACTGAATAATTTTTTAAAATTTTTAAATCAAAATTTCAAACCTTGATTTGAAGATTAGGGTTTTAAAACCCTAAAATTGGTTTGTTCCCTATCTCTGATTAGTCTTTTTCATCAATTTTTTTCAATCTGCTAGGGTTCCAAATTATCTCAATCTGCAAATTAGGTATAAAAAATTGCTCAATCTTTGGGTATCAAAATCTCTCTATTTGTGAGTGCAGTGCGCTGTTTGCAAAGGAACCTGAGAAAGAGAGCGGAGCATGGCAGCCACACTCAGCCTTGTGAAAACCCAAATTTTTCTTCCCTCAAAACAGAACCACATCAACTCAAAACTCCAATTTCCTTGCAACCCCATTACTGTTGTCAAGTCACGCGTCTCCAAAGACACGCGTAACCCACAAAAAATCTTCAATGATGCAATCACTGTGGGTGGGGAGTTTGGAATGATGGACTTGAGCTATCTTTGCTTTGATGAATTGTACAGATGGTGCCAAAGAGTTTACCTCATGTGCTTGTCTGCCTAGATTTCTTTGTCTTTATCCTTATGTGGGTATGATTACAGTTACTTCATAATGGGACACCGGTTGAACTGCCAAGCCATCCCTTTTTTGCCGGCCCTAATTAGGGTTTGCATAATATATTGGGCAGTTCCGGGAGAGGAGAGATGGGTGGCATTTCAAAAAATTTCTGTCAAAGTCAGGGGCATTCAAGTCTTTTTGTTAAATCCGTTATGTATTTTTGTATTCCGTTTGGTCAACGGAAATAAGTGTAATTTGTTCAAATTATTGTCCTTACCTGTAATTATACTCTAACCTCAGGAATATAAGTGTAATTAGTCCTAAGTTTAGTATTAGTCAATAGGAACCCTGCGTGGGTTAATATTATCGTTTAAAATTTTTGGACTTAGTTTTGATGTTCTATTTGTGACAACTTATTAGGAGTATGATTTAATTGATGGATTAGTTGCTCTGTCAGACTTGTACTATTTGGTTGAGTTGAAGTATTATTATTTCAGTAAATTGATCGAGCGAGTGCTAAAGTTTCAAAAATTTTGGGATGTTACAGTAAATGATATTATCTTTTTGAAAACATCAATGAATGCGTTACAGGTAAGCCATTGTCAAGAAAATTTTTGAACATTTGATATGATCATCCCATATTTAAAAATGAGATTGATATTGCTACAAATGAAGTTCCAGCAAAGACTTCGGAAGGAATGTTGGCCCAAATTGTGTTGTAAAAGGTGAGCCAATGCAAAAATTTGACCAACTTGGTTCAAGTTTACTTTTTGTTCCACAGAGAAAGAAACCAATTACAAAATTAGCATATTGCTCGTTTTATTTCTTAGTGTGGGATAGAGCAAGAGTGCAAAACTCAGATTGTTCTAATAATCTTTGACATTATCATTGACGGGGTTTAGGTCTCCTGGTTTACAGAATCTCCTCTCTTTTATCTAACGAATAGATTTGGAAGACTTATTTCATGCACAGTTCTTTAAAATGAGGCCAGCACTATTGGACATATTTGGCTGGCTTAAAACATTTTTTAAGAGAAAGTGTATAGTAGTTTATTGATACATTTAAAAAGGCATCAAAAATTGCCATTTCTTATGCTAGAACAAGAAGCTGCCAAATTGGTTTTGAATGGCATGGAGTTCAAGAATGTCTTAACTTCCATCCAGGGTCTCTTAGTATAAAGTGTGTGTTACTGGAAGAAGAGCATCAAAAGTGAAACTCAATGAAAGAGTCGGTTGAGATTGATTCAACACAAATTGTGTGAGAAAAAGTTGTTTGTGACCCTAGTTAACATGTTTAAAAATTCCAGTTAGCCTTCTGATCAAGCAAGGAATATCATTGTCCATTTTTAAGGAGATACTCGTGATCATAACAAAGTGTATAATTTGTTTTTTTTGGGTTAGCTATTGAAAGTCAAACATAGAAATTTAGGAAAGTTCAAAAACTCCTAATTAACTCTGAGTCTTGCGATATCCTTGACTACGTATTTTAAAAAGCCCAGTGATTAAGTGACTGTCTGAGAGTAATATAAGATCCTACATATAAAAGACACGAGATAGCCTCTTCAAGACCTCATCCCTATCTTTCGAGGGTGAACCTTAAAACTTATCATGAGTTTGAGTAGAGTTCAAACTCAGCATTGTTACACCCCTCTAGGGCCATTTCTTGGTTTAGGCAAGGGCTCGCATTATTAACTAACCTTACTAACTGTGGATAATGACCACTTGAGTTTGGGTAGCTTTCGCCGCATGACCTAGTTATCTATTGTCACCTTTTGACTTGGACTACGAGGCAACATAAGACCTCGCAAACGACCCCTGCCAATTTGCTCCTTGCGCCTCAGGGTGAAGAAGAAGAGATCCTTTAGGCGCATAACTTCAAGGTGGTCCTAGAGCACCCTCTTGTAAATACCTCTGTCCAGTTGATTGAGACGTATGAAAATAGGGTAGCGCATCATGCATGTATGTCTAAGTCTTCATCAGCATAATTTGATATGCCAGCCACGTGTTGCATGGAGAGGCCAGATTGTTACTTCCAGCCATTTGGGAAGGGTGGGGCGAATTCTCCTATATAATGCTTTAGCACCACAAGAAAATATGTATTTTGCGACGGATTTTTAGTGACGGAAGGTATTCCGTCGCTAAAAAGGCCTTTAAGCAACGGAATATCCCATCGTTTAATACTATTACCGACAGAAGCCACCGTCAGTAAAAGTACTTGCAGACAGACTTTTAATGGCGGACTTTTAGCGACGGATTTATCGTCGCCAAAATATTTTTAGAAAATTAGTATTTTCAAAAGGTTTTTTAAATTATTTAAACGACGGAATAAAACCGTCGCTAAAAAGTCCGTCGGTAAAAGTCAGACCTTCACCAATGGATTTTTAGAGACGGTATTATTCTGTCGCTAAAGATCCTCGATATAAACTCACATCGGGTTTGTTTCTCTCTCCCCGTTTCTCTCTCCGAAATTCTTCTCTCACCCCTCTTTACGGCGACCCACCTTCGGCGACCCCTCTCTACGGTGACCCACCTCCGGCGACCCCTCTCTACGGCAACCCACCTCCAGCGACACCCCGTCCCTCACCCGACGCCGCACCACCAAGCCTTCCACTACCGCCGTGCCACAAAGCCCTCCACTTGCGCCGCGCGACGAAGCCCACTACTGCCAACGCACCACCAACGCTGCCGTCGTCGTAACCACCTCGAGATCTATATGTCAATTTCCCTAAATTAATCTTATTGTTTATTTTTCAAAGTTGATTATCAAGCATTTGGCCATATTCGAATTTGTCTTCTCTGCCATGTATAATCTTATGTTGTTGTTAATTTGAACGTTTGACCATTATTTTATCTTCTGAATTTGTTGATTATGAAGCATTTGGCCTAATTGAACCCTAAATTGAAGTAATTGAACCCTAATTAAACCCTAAATTGAAGTAATTGAACCCTAATTAAACTCTAAATTGAATGCCCTAATCGAATCGAACCCTAAATTAAACTAATTGAACCCTAACTTGAATGCCCTAATCCAATCAAACCCTAAATTGAACCTAAATTGAATACCCTAATCCTAAATTGAATGCCCTAATCCAACCGAACCCTAAATTGAATCCCTAATTGAACCCTAAATTGAATACCCTAATCCGACCGAACCCTAAATTGAACTTATTGAACCCCCTAATTGAACCCTAAGTTGAATGTCCGAATTCAACGGTCCCCTAAATTGAACTAATTAAACCATAATTGAACCCTAAATTGAAGTAATTGAACCCTAATTAAACCCTAAATTGAATGCCCTAATCCGGGGTGAACCCAAAATTGAACCTCTAATTGAAACTTAAATTGAATGCCCTAATCCAATCGAACCCTAAATTGAACTAATTAAACCCTAAATTGAATGCCCCAATTCAACCGAACCCTAAACTGAACTAATAGAATTCCCTAATTGAACCCTAAATTGAAGTAATTGAATCCTAATTAAACCCTAAATTGAATGCCTTAATCGAATTGAACTCCTAATTGAACCTTAAATTGAATGCCCTAATCCAACCAAACCCTAAATTGAACTTATTGAACCCCCTAATTGAATGTCCCAATTGAATCGACCACTAAATTGAACTATAATTGAACCATAAATTGATGTAATCGAACCCTAATTAAACTACTTGAACCCATAATTGAACCGAACCCTAAATTAAACTATTTGAACCCTAAATTGAATGCCCTAATCCAATCGATAGATGATTTTAGGTTGTTAATTGATGATTTTAGGTTATTATCTGTGCATTTGAAGTAAATGAGATTATTAATTGATGATTTTAGATTATTAATTGTGCATTGATCATTTGAGATATTGAGATTGTTAACGGAGGATGTGACCCAATTGGATTGAATGTGTGATTGTTATTGCATTGAGCATTTGAGAATTGAGAATTGAGATTGTTGACGGAGGATGGGACCCAATTGGATTGAATATGTGATTTTTATTGCATTGGGCATTTGAGAATTAAGAATTGAGATTGTTGACGGAGGATGGGACCCAATTAGATTGAGATCCCCATTAGGTAGCACAGACACGGACACCGCGTCTGATCGACGCTAACACCGAAACAACAATTTTAGCATTATACTTGTGGACACCTCTTCAATGGGTGTCCGGCACCTCTTCAATGGGTGTCCGGCACCGTGTCCGACTGTCCGGCAATTAAAAAATAAATCAATGTCTTCGAACACCCTCTATGAGGTGTCGGACACGTGTCCGGAGATGTTCGACACGTGTCCGAATGTGTCGATGAGGTGTCGAGGTGTCGGTAGGTCACGGACACCCCGTCCGATCAACACCGACACCGAAAAATGTTACATTTTTGCTTTATATGTGTGGACACCTCTTGAAGGCGTGACGGACAAGTTGTCCGGCATTTAAAAAATAAATCAATGACTTCGAACGTGTTCGGAGGTGTCGGTACGTGTTGGTAGGTGTCGGACACGTGTCCGGAGGTGTCCGACACATTTTCGGAGGTGTTCGACACGTTTCTGGATGTGTTGATGACGTGTCGGTAGGTCACAGACACCGCGTCCGATCAACACCGACACCGAAATGTCACAATTTGGCTTTATACTTGTGGACACCTCTTCAAGAGGTGTCCGGCACCTCTTCAGGGGGTGATGGACACGGCGTCCGGCATTTAAAAAATAAATCAATGTCTTCAGACATGTTCGGAGATGTCGGACACCATACCGACACCCTATATGAGGTATTGGGAATTGAGATTGTTGACTGTGCATTGAGAATTTGAGAATTGAGATTGTTAACGGAGGATGTGACCCAATTGGATTGAGATATCTGTGAATTAGTTGAATGGTTAGTTGTTGAATTTAGGTTAATTAGGTTAACGCGACATTTTTAGCATTCCTTAGAATCTCATCGTGGCTCCAGCATTGGCTATAATTAGCCCTAATTAGTCCCGATTAACCCAAATGAACCCAATTAACCCTAATTAGCTCTAACAAGCCTAATTAGTTTTAATTTACCCTAAGAACCCAATGAAAATTAAATCAACTGTAATTACTTCAAATTGATCCTAATTAACACCAATCAGTCCAAATTAAGCCCTAATTACTCATATATTGTAGACCCGTGATTAGACTAATTAAACCCTAAACCCTAACACGTAACTAAACTCTGATTACGCGCCTAAGTAGTCGTAATTAAGCCTAATAACCCAATTAAGCCTAATTAGTCCTAATTAGGACTAATCAACACTACTCCGCACAATTAACCTAATTAGCTCAAAACAACCCTAATTAGCTATAATTAGTCCAAGGTAATCCTCATTAACACTAATTAGCCCTAACATAACCCAATTAATGCCTAATTAGCCCTAATTAGGACTAATCAACACGACTCCACACAATAAAATCCGGTTATTAGCTCAAAATAACCTTAATTACTCCTAATCAACCATAATTAGCTATAATTAGCCCAAGGTAATCCTTATTAACACTAATTAGCCCAGAGATTGTTCAATTACTCGTTTCTTATAAAACCTGCATTCTTTATATTCGTTGTTGTTTTGCGAAGTCCATTGGCAACGAGATGGTTCAACTCGTTGCCAACAAATTCTATTTAAACTGGAATTGGTAACATATGCAACGATCTTTCTGCAGTTTTGATATTTCGGAAAGATTCTTGCATATATTATCAATTTCTGAACGCATGCATGCATAAAAATCCTTAGTTCCCGTTCAAAGGTACTCATTACAAAGTAATGCTTTGTAATGAGCCTTTGGATGTCCAGTTTGGACAATTTGGAAAAGTTACGTGTTTATAAAATAGTGTTTCAACTCATGCTTTGTGTTCTATGTCGTGGATATTTGGTACACGTTCTCACGTGTTTCTCCGGGTGCATACAAATCTGGTGTTCTAACATCCGTCAAACCTTACAAGGCAAGGTTAGATGAATGTTAGAACACCTAATCGATGTCGTGTACTTGGAGAAATGCGGGGAGGTGCTGCCGAATTTTTCGCAGACATAGGACTAAGCATGAGTTATTCACTGTTTTATAAACATGTGCTTTTCTGAATGGGATAGGACCACTACCTATTAGAGAATGGAGGGTAAATACATAGACATGTTGTCACATTCATGCATTCATATTTACATCGACCCTGCCTAATGATTGGTCATAATTGAAGGTGGTATACAGTACGATAATTCAGTCGTCATGTCGGTCGATCGAAGTTGGATGAAAAGGAAGAATGCTGACGATTTTGAGGATCGCGTTGACGAATTTCTTGACTTCGCTTATGCGCATCCTGCACATGTTGACTTTGATAAGATAAGGTGTCCGTGCGGTAGATGTGAGTTGTTGCATTGGAGAAAAAGAATTGAAGTAAAATGGCATCTTCGTCGGTACGGTTTTATGGGTGGATACACAAGGTGGACGCAGCACGGGAAAACGATAGTATTGTCATCCAACCCAGCTAGTCAAACTGAAGTTAGGGAGGAGGCACGGTATGATTACCGAGATATGATTATGGATGCTGGGCATGCTAATGTTGACTGGCGTTACGAAGGTGGTGACGACAGTCCACAACCGCCGAACGAGGGGGCTCATCAGTTTTATGAGTTGTTGAGAGCTGCGGAAGAGCCGCTGTGGGATGGAGCTCCAAAACACACACGGCTGTCTGCGGTTAGTAGGTTATTACAGTTAAAATCAGACCACGGGCTGAGTGAGAAAGGTTTTAACGAGTTTGTTACCTTAATCAAAGAAATTCTGCCCAAAAGTGAAAAGCTACCGCCGTCGTACTATGACGCGAAGAAGATGATGAGGAAACTTGGGTTGAGCTATGAGAGGATAGATGCGTGCAATAATGATTGTGTATTATTCTGGAAAGAGAATAAGGATTTGTCACGGTGTCCAGTATGTGATCATTCGAGGTACAAACCGGACAAAGGGAAGAAGAAAAACATTGCATGGAAGATATTGCGATATTTCCCAGTCACACCACGGCTTCAGAGAATGTACTACTCCTCCAATACGGCTGAACATATGAGGGCTCACCGTGAGACTCGTAGCAACGATGCCGATGTGCTGACACACCCAGCTGATGGAGAGGCGTGGAAGGAGTTTGACCGCAGGCATCCAGTCTTTGCTCAGGAAGTTTGAAATGTTAGACTTGGTCTGGCAACCGATGGCTTCAACCCTTTCGTCAGTCTACCACGCCTTACTCCTGTTGGCCTGTTATTATTGTCCCGTACAACCTTCCACCAGGCATGTGCATGAAGAAGCCGTACATGTTCTTGTCGTTGCTTATTCCGGGGCCGAAGAGTCCCGACAAGGACATAGATGTGTATTTAAGGCCGTTGATTGATGAGTTAAAACAGTTATGGAATCATGGAGTCGAAACATATGATGCATCCCTTAAACAAAATTTTCAGATGAGGGCCGCTTTGATGTGACGTGTGGCTGGAGCACACATGGGAAGCTAGCATGCCCTGCTTGTATGGGCGTGAACCCCGGTCATACGTTAAAGCACGGCGGAAAGCCTCGTGGTTCGGATGTCACCGTAAGCTTTTGCCACCGGGCCATCAGTTTCGTAGGCAGAAGGATAAATTTGACGGGACAATCGAGCGTGAGGTTGTCACACTGGACTACCCATCTGGTGAAGAAGTGCTCTCACACCTGGAGGCACTTGATACTGACATACCACACGGCAAGGGTGTGCCAGATCAGAAGATTCCAGGGTACGGGAAAGAGCACAACTGGAGAAAATTTTGTATCTTCTGGGAGTTAGCCTACTGGAGGACGCTCGTTATCCGAAACAACATGGATGTGATGCATATTGAGAAGAACGTTTTTGATAATGTGTTCAACACAGTGATGAATGTCAAGGGCAAATCGAAAGATCACCTTAAAGCGAGAAGGGATCTACAACAGTTGGGTGTACGCCGTGAATTGCATCCTCGGACAGTCAGTGGGAGGACGATACTTCCGAAAGCACCTTACTGTCTAGACAAGAAACAAGTGGAGAAGGTCTGTCAGTGGGTTAAGAATTTGAAGCTTTCGGATGGGTTTGCGTCCAACATATCTCGTTGTTGCAATGTATCGGAATGCAAGTTCCAAGGGATGAAGAGTCACGACTGCCACGTATTCATGGAGAGATTCATTCCTATTGCCTTCCGGGGACTGTTGCCACGGGTTGTTTGCGAGACTTTGACTGAATTATCTCATTTCTTTCGAGATATATGTTCTTCTACGATCCGGGTGAGTAACATGGAAGTGCTTGAGAAGAACATTGTGGTGACGATTTGCAAGCTGGAGAAAATCTTCCCACCTTCGTTCTTTGATTCAATGGAGCATCTGCCTGTTCACTTGGCATATGAAGCTAAGATGGGTGGACCCGTGCAATATCGGTGGATGTATCCCTTCGAGAGGTAATCTTTAAATTGTTACAGTTGTTCGTTTACACTTAATGCGACACCTGTTATCATTGATATTCCACCTAACTCGATTCGCTAAACTTCTAGGTTCATGTTTCATTTAAAAAAAAAGTCCGCAATAAAGCTCGGGTTGAGGGCTCAATTGCGGAGGCTTACGTAATGGAAGAACTTGTAAACTTTTGTAGTCAATATTTCGGGCCTGATGTTGGTACAAGGTTAAATCAACTAGGCCGAAATGACCCCGGATACGGCACAAATTTGGAAGGGCAATTGTCAATATTCAAGCAGTCAGGTAGTCCGTTCGGCCGAACGTATACTCGATGGCTAACGATGAAGAATACAGTGCTGCAACAATATATGCCCTTCTAAATTGCGATGAAGTTTCAGCATTCGTTGAGTAAGTTAAAGTCTTAATTCACTTACATTGTTGTACATAATTGAAAGTGTGTTAAGCGAGTAAACTATATATATTGGTTTGCAGTGAGTTCGATGCGGAATCTTTAATCACTGATCCCGCAGGACTTGAATCTCATCAGAAATCACAATTTGTACAGTGGTTCAAAAGGCGTGTAAGATTGTTATCATTATATTATGTGTTATATACAGTTCTGTGGCCAATTAGTATACTGATTTATCCTTAATTTTTACCGTCATCTACAATAGGTTCAGTCAATGGATAGACCAGTGGCCTCCTGCTTGAAATTACTAGCTGAAGGCCCTAACAAACAAACATCCTGTTACGGAGGCTATATCATCAACGGGTTTAGGTTTAACGTAAAAGATGATGACCGAACAAAACAAACCCAAAACAGTGGAGTCTTGGTCAACGGCGACTGTTATGCCGAGAATTGCATGGACTTTTACGGAGAGCTAGATGAGATTGTTGAGCTAACATATCTGGGTTCCCAAAACCGCCTGGTAATGTTCAAGTGTACGTGGTTCGATGTCACATGCAGTAGAGGAATCCGTGTTAGCTCTCAAGGGATTGTAGATGTCAATGTCAAGTCAAGACTTGCATCAGACGAGCCCTTTGTGTTTGCTAGTCAAGCTGTACAAGTCTTTTACGCGGAGGACGTCGCCAATCCCAAATCTCATTGGTATACAATTATCAAGTCCAAGAAATTGCCCGTGACATATGACAGTGAGCTAGACTCCTTTCAAGCCGACCAACCACCTGTCTTGTTCCCTGTTGAGGTCAACAACGAGGAGGACGATCTTCCTCTTCCAACAACACTTCATGTAGGAGAAGAAGTCGTAGATGATGACGCGGAAGACGTGAAAAGTGTTGGAGATGATGTGACCGAGTCTACTGATGAAGAGGATGAATTAGAAGATGAAGAGGACGACGAGTCCCACGAAGAAGAGGACGACGAGGAAAGTGATGAAGATGATGATGATTCTCAAACTGAAAATGATTGACTTGTAATGTTGTAACATCCGGGAAAAATGTAGTAACATTTTAGAACTTGGTTCATATTGATGTGTTTTTGCACCTCCGTTCATATATATATAGTGCCGATGATGATTTCTGCCAAATTATTGTTTTTAATGTGTTAATGTATTTGTAATTTATCTATACGAAGTCAGATATGGATAGGATACGGGCTATTCGTGGCCGGGCTGGACGCCGAGCTGCTTCCTCCCCGGTGGGTCCCACCTCGTCATTGCCCACTGATGACGAGGCACAGAGTGATCGCTACAGCAGATGGGGCCCCAGCCCCAGCCCCAGCCCCAACCGTTGCCATCGCCGTCACCGTCGCCCCAGCCCGACGCAGATTCATCCCACACGCGCGTTGATTCTCCTTCTTCCGTGGGTTCTACCTCAGGTATAGTTGATAACGGTGTTTAGTACATTTTTGCTAGCCTTATATTTAAAGTATATTTGAACTGTATTAATGTCTGTGTTTTGTAGGATCTCGACGAGGCCGTGGTCCGACACGCGGGGTACGCATCGACCCCCAGCGTAAACAGAGAGTTACGCTCACGCAGGAGGGCCTGTAAGTAAAAAAATATCACATCATGCCTTATATTTAAAATTTTGGGGTGTTAATTTATATTTGAACTGTATTAATTTATTTATTTACTTCTTTGGCAGGATCCTGGAGAATCAGGCGAGGACGAAGATCGGCGTTCTTGTGAAGGGCCGATTCTTCGAGCCACGCCTGTACTGGAAGGACTGGGATGCCGCTGCGAGGGAGTCCCTATGGGAGGAGTGGCTGGTACGGTGAAGTATTTTTTTCAGCGATAGTATTTGTTTAATTAGAGTTTGTTTTCTGTAGTTAATTTGTGTTATTGAATGCCTTACAGGAGGGGTTCACGTTTGACTCGCCTGAGCAGCAGGCACTGGGGCAGCAGGCCTTTTTTGCTTACATCGGCAAGAATTACCGCCGATGGCTCCACGACGCACGGGACCGGGCGAAGAAGATGCTGCCCGAGGGTGGTGCCCCAATGACGGAGATGACGAGATATCCCCCACATTGGATATCTGACTGTATGGACAGCGATGATAGATCGGTGGGCTGCGGATCCAGGTTGGGACGCCAAGAGTAAGAGCGGGGCTGAGAACAGACAGAACAAAGATCCGACGCACACGGGGGGTCGGTGCCACACGACATCGTCCGACACAAGAATGCGGTCGAGCACCCGGATCTGGAGGAGGATGAGGTCGTAGCTCTGACGTATAATCAGACGCACGTGCGGAAGAAGGACAAGGCGCACCGGGCGGGCGACTATATTTCAGATATTGCCCGGCGGATCGATGTGAGTCAATTTGTTTAAGTTGTTAATTTTTTGTCTTTCTATCCTCAATGTCTGTTTCGTTAATTAATGCCCTAACATATCTTTAAATCACTGTTTTTTGCAGGCCTCGTATGAACAGCTTAGGGGGTCCGAGGAGCAGTCCGGACAGCCATCAGCGTCCACTAGTACGGGTGCGAGTACTGGGGCGTTGAAGCGATGGCTGGATACGCCGGAGGTCGTCAATCGGCCGAAAGGCCGCATACGCGGCCTGCCTAGTCGGACTGCTCGTGCCGTGATAGGAGCGTCCTCACCCCCCACTGCCCCTCCACAGACACCGGCTCCTCGGCATCCGTTGGACGATGAGGAGATCGCATGCATTGCTACGGTGGTGTTGAGGATGATCAGGGAGCAGGATCAGCAGGGTACCGCAGCTGGACATGCCGAGTCGGCCCCAAATCAGCAGGATCCAGATCTGGGACTCGGCAACCCCTGATGAGCCTCCTCTCGTGCCCGGTCCCAGCTTCCCCCGGCCCCCGCGCCCGACTTGTACTCTTCTCCCCTCCCCTAACCAGCTGTATCCGGTTCCCAGCTTGTACATAATGAGTCTTTTTCATGATTAAGTTTACATATTTCTTTGTGTATTGATTATTTCGTGTTGTTGTTGATGATTGATTATTACACGTTGTTGTTGAGGATTGATTTTTTTTATTACAGGTTTCGGCATTAGAAAAATAAAAAAAATATTTTTAAAAAATTTTGACTTTTGGCGACGGATTATATCCGTCGCTAAAAGTTTTTTATTAGTATCCGTGTTTAGCGACGGATTATTCCGTCGCTAAATAAGACATTTTGCGACGGAATATTCTGTCGCTAAAATATTTATTCCGTCGCTAATTAATAAATAAATCCGTCGCAAAAAATTAAATATTACAGGATGGATTTGAAAATTCCGTCGCCAAACTATTAGTGACTGGCTTTTATACGAGGGACATTTAGTGACGATAAATCCGTCGCTAAAACATTTAGCGATGGCTTTTAGCGACGGATTTTCTCGTCGCTAAAAGCTTTTTTTCTTGTAGTATAGGTCGAGCGATAGAGATTACTAAGAGCATACTTATGGCCATTTATCTCTCCTCTCCACCATTATTCTCTACAACTTACCTTTTTCCCCACCACTCTCATTCTTTTTCTTCTATAGAATTTATGGCTTCTTCATCATTCTTCCTTCTTTATTTCGGCATGGGTTCTAACAAAGTTTCCATACTTTTGGTAACAAGAGAGCCCACTTGGTAACAGAGTTGGATCAGTGGCAACGAGCTCCCTACTTTGAAAATGACATGTTATAGTGTTTAGTGTTAGTGATGTTCCAATTCTACACCAAACATATCTGTTGAAATTGTTGCAAGAAATAGGCAAGAACAACTCAAAAAATATAAGGTAAAATCAGCTGGTTGAGGCGAGGACTAGGTCGCTCTCTTAAGACGATTCGCGCCCCTTCGGATTACCACCGGTGCAGCAAAGTTACTGACACATCACCTCCTGGATACAACAGCTTGGCTTTTATTGTTACTTCACTCGTAATTCTGTACAAATGAATGAAGCAGAAGCTTCACTTGATTCCTTACCAAAATTGCTCACAAGTCTAAGTGTATAGAGAAATTAGAATATAGAAAGCAAGATAGAAATCTAGAAAGCTTGAGTTATGTGTAGAAAAAGTGAAGAGGAGGTCTACTTTTATATAGGTGGAGAAAAAAAGTTGTTGGGAATCTGTTATAAAGAAATAAATCTAAAATTCATTTCAGAATAAAATGATGCAGTAAAAAATTTGATTGTTATATAATAAAAGAAAATCTGACACTTTGGGAGTAACGAAGAATATGACTATTACCCAACAGCTATATTTTCTTAGTATAAATAGTCAAGCTACAGTCTCATATGAGTTTCTGGGAGAAGCCAGAATACTCCCACAATGCATCCGCAAGAAAATCGTATCTCCCCCACCTGTCATTCCCCATTGTGCGTGCAAATCTTAGACTCAAGCACATCTTCCTAAAAGGTCAAGGAGTGTCATCTTATATACTCCTTAAAGTTTTTTATAATGGCTAATGTGGGACAAGTACTTTCCAAAAGTTTTAAGTATGTAAGAAAACCATTACTTACCATTTTCAAGTCATGTAGGACTAAAGTACTTCTGGTTTTACTCAAAATTATTCTTGAAAAGAAAAAGGGAACTTTTTGTTAAATTACCCCGACAGTCCCCCACTTATTTTAATAAAAAATTCACAACTTAGACAGTAGGCAAAAGGTGAGAGTTTCATGCATTGTGAAAGTGGCTCTGCCTTGAAATCTTCACTTAGTATTTTAGTCTTCCCGTATTAGAGCCAAAGTGGACTCAACCTTGAAATGATGGCTACTTGAGGACACGTAGAAGACATCACAGGCATGAGACTCAAGGTGTCCTATACCAAGTTTCATAAGCCAACACATTATGGCCATGTGCTTTATCTCAGTTTTCATGAGTGCTCTAGAGAATTAGCTTGATTCTCATAGAAAGCGGCCTCACTTCCACACCCATATAGGTAAGTCTATCAAGGATACTCTTGTAACTATTACATCCCAACCATATGGGCTATAGAACTCATTAAGAGATTACAATGAATCTCAACCTCCAATTCGTTATGGGAAACATGTACTTACACCATAGGGAGGAAATTGTCATAAGACAAAATAGTACATGTACAAAACCAGTTACTCTATAATTCGTTGGTCTTCTTACCTAGTTCTTGGGATCTTCAGTCCCTAGGAGGTTATAGGTGACTTACACATTTTTGGGCTTAAGTCTCATCCCCATCGATGTATACTAGATCTTTTCTGTAACTAGATCTTTGGTAAGCAGCTTAACGAGATTATCGCCCGATCTCACGTAATCAATATTGATCGCTTTTTGCTAAGTTATGATCTCACAGTACTGTGCTTTCTTCTAATGGATCTGGATTTTCTATTATAATACTTACTTTGCACTCTGCCAATTGTTACAGTGCTATCACAATGAATCAAGACAGATGGCACTTGTTTTTCCCTCATAGGCATTTCGAACAATAGATCATATAGCCAATATGCTTTTTCATATGACGAAGCCAAGGAAATTAGTTCGGCTTCCATGATGGATTTGGCAATAATTTTTTGCTTCTTGGATCTCCAAGATACAGCCACCATCACCTAAACACATAGCATGTTGTTGAAATGGAATCTCCAGATTGACAATTCCAATTTGCATCACTAAAACCTTCAAGAATAGCTGGTTGCCTTTGATACATCAAGCCGTGATTGTTCTTTTAAAAATAACCCATAATACGATACATAGCATTCCAATATTCAAGCCTAGATTTACTTGTAAATCTACTAAGAACACTAATAGTGTATGCAATATCAGGCCTTGTGCAATCAGTAACATATCTAAGACTACCAATTGTACTTGCATATTTTTTTGATTTACAACATCAACATCAAGCTTAGTAGGATTTAAATGATTATGAGGATCAAAAGGCGTGCATGAAATTTTGCAATCAAAATATTTGTATTTCCTCAAATTTTTCTCAACATAACGAGCTTAATCAAGAAATATGCCATCATGAGTTCTAATAATTTTCATACCTAGAATATCATTAGCTTCTCCCAAATATTTTATTTCAAAATTCCTTTCCAACAGAGATTTGGTGAATTCAATAATTTTCATGCTTGCCAAAAATTAAAAGATTATCCACATACAAGCAAACGATAACATGCTTACTATTTTCAAATTTATAGTAGATGCATTTATCACTTTCATCTGCCTAAAACCACTACCTAGAACACATTGATCAAATTTGTCATGTCATTGCTTGGGATCCTGTTTCAGCCCATATAGGGATTTAGTTAACGTACACACCTTGCTCTTATGCCCCAGTTGTATGTGACCTTCTGGTTGGTCCATATAAATCTCTTCTTCCAGTTCTCCATTTAGGAAGGCTGTTTTAGCATCCATTTGGTGAATCTCTAAGTTATAGATTGTTGTGATAGCAATTAAAAGCCTAATAGATGTTATTCTAATGACTGGAGAAAAAGTATCAAAAAAGTCAATATCCTCTCGTTGTTTGAACCCCTTTGTAACTAACTTTGCTTTAAACTTGTCAACTATACTATCATGTTTAAGCTTTTTCCTTAGAATCCATTTACAGCTTATGAATTTAGAACCTGAATGTAAGTCAACTAACTTCTATGTTCTATTAGCCACTAGAGACTCTATTTCATCATTTATGACTTCTCTCCAAAGGTCACAGTCTGGTGAGGAGAGTAATAGGACTTCCTTCAACATTATATACAAGGTAGTTAGGGCCAAAGTCTTTCTCTACCGTTGTAGGTTTGTTTCTTCTATGTTTTTCATATCTCTTATGCTAAGAGGTTGTGAGGAACTTGCCTCTTGGCTAGGTTGGGATGATTCTATGGCTTTGATTTCCTCACCCCCATTATATTTTTGAATTTGTAAGGAAACTTTTCTTCATGAAAAATAACATCCATAAATTCAACCACAACATTGTTCTCAAGATCAAGACACCTATAGGCTTTACTATTAAGAGCGTAACCCACAAAAATACAACGTGATGCTCTAATTCCCAACTTGAAAGTTTTTGGGTCAGAAATCCTCACATAGGCTAAGCATCCCCAAACTCTAAGGTGTTCTAAGTTTGGTTTTCTATTTATCCACAATTCATGAGGGATTTTGAGGATTTTCTTTCTAGGTGTTCTATGAATGGCATAATTTATAGTCAAGAGAGCTTCATCCCAAAGATTCTTAGGTGCATCAGAGTTAGCACGCATGGCATTAGTCAAATTGATCAAGGTTCTATTTTCCACGCCATTTGAGGCAGGTGAATAAAGAGGGGTAGTTTCATAAGCTATCCATAAAGATTGGATATATACGGTAAGGCCTAAGGAGTCATATTCTATGCATCTATCACTTCTCAATCTTTTTATCATCCTATCAAAACGATTTTCTATGTCTTTGATAAACACAGTGAACTTTCCAAAGGCATCACTTTTATTTTCATGAGATAAATAGAACTATATCTAGAAAAATCATCAATAAAAGTAATAAAATATTTTTTTTCCACCACGTGTCGAAATGCCTTCAAATTCACATGTCTCTGAATGAACTAGCTCTAGTAATTCATAATTAATTTCAACTTTGTGGTGAGGTCATTTAGTAATTTTAGTGATACTACAAAATTCACATTTCTCAAGTTTATTATGCAACTTAGGCAAAAGTCCTATGTGACGCATATCTTTAAGATATTTGCCATTTATGTGACAAAGACGAGCATGCCAAGTAGTCACACAAGACATAATATAAACGAAAGTAGAAGCTGTATTCATTTCAACATTGAGTTTAAACATACCATCACATGCATAACTTTTACCAATAAACATAGCGTTCTTTGAAAGTACAAATTGATCAAACTCGAAGATTTGCTTGAATCCTGCCTTGTTGAGGAGATAACCAGACACCAATTTCTTCCTAATATCCGGTGTATGTAGCACCTCCTTAAGGGTCAATATTTTGCCCGAAGTAAACTTGAGAATAACATCTCACATGCCTAAGAATTTTGTGGAATGAGAATCACCAAGCAATTTTTTTTGTCCTTTTCCACCACGACATAGTTTTGAAATAGTTTTTTGTTATGACAAGCATGTCCTGATGCCTCAGAGTCGGCCCACCATCCTTCTTCACTTCCAACCAGATTTATTTCCAAAATCATAGCAACAAGCAGTTCCTCGGTAATATTAGCTTATGGAGTTGAACCTGTTTTCTATGACGATAATTTCTAGCATGGTACCCTAATTTTTCACAAATAAAACATGCACCGCTTGCAAAACCTTCATTTGTAAAATTGTTGTTACTAGAATTGTTATTTGAGTTTTTATTTTCTTATTGCTATTTGCGTGATTGGAAGACTGGCCTTGATTCTACTTATTTGAGTCAAAGAAGAGTGTTGATTTTTAAAACCTTTGTTTTTCATATGCTTGCCTCTAGCATTTAAAAAAAAATATTTTGCCTTTGAAAATTATTTTAACCTTTAGGAGTGGTATCACTCGATGTTAAGAAGTTTACCTTAGCACCATTACCGTTGGCATTACCGTTACCTTGATGGTTGTTGATATGGTTGGCATGTGTCTTGTTGGCAAGAGCTTCATTCTTCTTGTATAGCTTCCTCCTCAATCGGAAGCCTCGCCACAAGGTTGACAATTGAGAGTTCCGATTGCTTTTGCTGGAGGCCTTTTCGTAACTCTTTACACGAATTCAGCAACTTATCTATGATGGCAGCCACTTGCATTTGTTCATCTACCTAGACTTTAGGAGATGATTTTGTATACAATCATCTGAAGGTCGTGCGTCTGAGTTACAACCGATACGTTCTTCGACATCTTGTAGTTGAAAAAGCAGTTACGTGCATACTTCTTCTTTTTTTTTCTGCTTCCTCAGTGTTGTATTTTTGCTGCAATGCATTCCATATTTTCTTACAAAATTGTAAGTATGTGAATTATAATCATAAAGCTCACCGGAAAGACGATTGAGCAAATAATCACGAAAATTTTCTTCATCATTTTTCCCACTTCGCTGTATATTTTTCATGCTCCGCCAATTCCTCATCACTCATACTTTTTGTGTACACCTTCGTTAGATTTTTGGCGGTTAAAATTCACACTACTTTCATCAACTTGAGATAGAACAATAACTTGCTAGACCGCCTTTTGAAGTTTTCTGCACCAAATCGAAATGGCTCATTCGAGTTGGCAGTAGGAGTAGCAAAAGACATGGTGGAATCTGCCATCGAGACCATCTTAAATTGTTGGAATTTTTGCAAGAAACATACAAGAACAACTCCAAAAATATCGTGTAAAATCAGCTGGCTGAAGCGCTGACTAGGTCGCTCTCTTAAGGCGATTCGTGCCCTTCAGATTACCAAGAAGCTTCACTCGATACCTTACCAAAATTGCCCACAAGTATAAGTATATCGAGAAATCAGAATATAGAGAGCAAGATAGAAAGCTTGAGTTGTGTGTAGAAAAAGTGAGGAAGAGGTCTCTTTTATAGGTGAAGAAAAAGAGCTGCTGGAAATCTGTTACAAAGAAAAAAAATTTGAAATTCATTTTAGAATAAAATGCTGCAATAAAAAATATAACTATTGTGTAATAAAAGAAAATCTGACTGTTGGGGAGTAATGAAGAATATGATTGTTACCGAATAACTATATTTTCTAGTATAAATTCACGTTACAGTCCCATATGAGTTCTGGGGATGGGCCGGAATGCTGCCACAATGCATCCGCAAGAAAATCGTATCTCCCCTATTTGTCCTTCCCCTATTGCCTGTGCGAGTCTTAGACTCAAGCGCATCTTACTAAAAGACCAAAGAGTGTCATCTTATACACTCCTTAAAGGTTTTTTTAATGGCCAATGTGGGACAAGTACTTTTTAAAGTTTAAATATGTAAGAAAACCATTACATACCATTTTCAAGTAATGTGGGACTAAAGCACTTATGATTTTTTACAAAACTCTTATGTTTTCTCAAAACCATTCTTTAAAAGAAAAGAATTTTTTTTGTTAAAATACTCCAACAATATCTCAGTATGCATTTGGCTCTAGGTATCCAGTAGAGGTTTGGTAGTCGACCCCATTTTTACCAACGATTTTAGTATCATCAAGGGAGATTACCCATTTTGTGCCATTTGTTTGAAGGCAAAACTCAGCGTTGCTCTGATGCCCAGGTGCTCTCTTACCCAATTGGGAAAATGTTTACGCAGTTGCCATCATGTACGACATATGACATTCTGAAGATTTGCGTTACTTGCTTAATTTCAATTTAATTACTCGTTGATTAATATATGCTCTTTTTGACTTTACTCATCATTGCTGCGCTAGTTTGGCTTTTCGAAGCTTGAATTTTTGATCTGTGAGTACTATTGAAGCTTAATCCAATATTAGTTATTCCACTTCTACCCTGTAACTTTGCAAAGAGTCTAAGGCAACAAAAGCTCTGCACTGGAGGGAGCATAATTTGTTGATGCTATGAAAGGGTCTTATGTGTAACATGACTCCGATATCGAATAAAAAGGGTAATCTTGAATATGCATTGACTTTTAGTAGCCTAAGTATTGCAATACGTAAAGATTAATATACCATGTCTACAATATATACTCTTTAATTGGTTCAACATTCAAGCGTGCTATCATGTTGCTCAGGGTTGTCGGCCAAAACTGACGTTGCATCCTAATTCAGGTCAAAGGGGCAGCAAAGAAACGGTGACCAGACTATCATTGGTTAAATCTTGTCAAGCTCGATGACTGTTGACTAAAGTCAACGAGGTCAAGTAACCAAGAGAACATGCCAACACTCGGGTAAAAGCCCACTCGAATACCAGGTTAGAACACATTATTTAGTTTTCAATGTGTTCTTTGCATGGATACTTAGCAGTTATAAATATACACATTCATGAAGACACAATTTTAATCAAGGGAGCTGAAAGCTATAGCGTAGATATTAAAAAATCTCATCAAAAGTCGAAAGTCAAATGGTAACAAAAAAATGCGTTGGTTAAGTTACTTTCAATTGTTATGTATTTTCTACTATTATCTAACAAGTCTTGGTTTAATATTTTGTTTATGGCCTAGAGAGACCTTAGGATACTTTATGCGCTGCATGTGATTTTATAATCTTTCAAACAAGTATTTTCTCGAAAATGGATGAATTTTGGAGTTAACTCAAATTTTCTTTAAAATGTTTTGGAGCTAATATATTTATATTTTGATAAACTTTTTCATTAGCTTTCTAACATAAAAACAACGCCTCAATTTGATATTCTACAGAAAGCTACTCCCACTATATGATAGGTAGTTTTCATGAAAATACCATTGTGGTCTATCAAAATGACAATGCAGTTTATTGGATTCAAGCATTGTTACCTAAAAATCAATGTAGTCGATTGCTTTCCATTATAATCGACTGGAAGCTCCACGTTCTAAAAAAAAAACACTTAATTTTGTTAAAACTCGTGCTAAATCTAACTTATAAAAATAACTTTTGTCTTATCATACACTATAGAAGCCATATTTTAAGCCTCTACTTATTAGGAAAACATCAAGGCTTAAGAATTAAACTCTTCTCTCTTCGTCTCTATGCTTTCGCATCATTAAAGGAGAGCATCTTTGTAAGCAATATTTGATTGAGAGTAAGCATCTTTAAGTCATGAATTCTCTTATCTCTCCATTTACAAGAGCTTCAATTGTATACACCTTCTTCTTAGACAAAGCTTCAATTGTACAAGAAATATCATTTGAATAAACTTGTGACAAAACTTGGGGTTGTCAAGCTTTGGAGCTTTGAGATTATAAAAGCTTTACTCATGATTTGTGCATATAACCAAGGAATATTATAATGGTTAAGTCTTAACCAAAAGGTAGACCATACTAGTGGTTTCTAGGCACTTGCAATGGACTTCCTTGAAGAGGTGAATGTAGGTTCAAGGATAGCTTAAGTTGAACCATGTTAATCTCTTTATCAAGTATCCTAAACTCAATCTCTTTCCTTATACAATTGTTTGAAATCCGTAGTTAGTATATTGGTTAATTTTGTCTATTCACTTAATTAAGATATATGCTTGTGATTAGTTTTTCACTTCCCCTTTAATTTTTGAAAATCTTATTTACCACCCTCTTGGGTTGTTTTATTGGTTTTACTTTTTCATTTTTTTGGTTTAGAACTTAGGTCATATTATTTAATGATTAACTCTCATATTCGCAGAATAAGCTAACAAACTAGCATCTGCCACCACACCTCCCAGTCACTCCCTGGTCTCCCTCATTAAGCCACAAACCCATTCTTAACTAGTAGCCTGGCTTGAACCAAAAAAAACTAGTAGCCTGGTGCTGCCAAACTTCCCTCTCGCTCACTTCTTTTAGCTCACCACGTGACTCTAGCAGCCGTTATGTGGTCTACTATACCCACTTCGATAGGAGAAGTGTTGACTTCCAAACATCCACTGTGCACTGTCCACTGTCCACTGTCCGTCATCCACTGTGCACCATCTAGCATCCACCGTCTATCTAGTGTAAAGTATATGACATATAGAGCGCACACACAAAAAAATGAAAATGAAGTAGGTACTTGGGGGTCGACCCCTAACCGCTGTATTGAGTGCGGTAATAATAAAACAATGCCCGTAAAAACTTGGGTAAAAATTGTTTGTACTTGAGGTTCAAAGTTGCTCTCATGATCTCATAGTAAGTTTTGTGGGTTTACCCTTAAGGGGTGTGGTTGAGGTCTCGAGACAAGTTTTGAGGCCGTCTTAAATCCCTGAAGGGGTAGAATATCATGGGGCTTCGAGGAATTATTTAATTAGGAGACTTGAATTAAAAAAATGTAATTAGGATCAACCATGGGGAGCTAGGTTGAGACAGAGAACATAACCTCCCTAACCTCTAACTAGTGTACTATCCTCTCGTACGACTCCATGTGGCACCCTTGTAAGGGCAAAAGGGATAACGATCTCTTTGAACATCCTTGAGAGACGGGACTATTTTACATGTCATGCCCCTTTGACCGAGAAGATAAAGCCTGCCTCAGGCTGTTCCTTCGCTTTGTCCGCACTAATGGATGACTACAAAGCTGATATGAGATGGCATACTCATTCTCACTATTCAGTAGTGCCATATGACCCCTTACGTGACTCTTCCCTCTTGGTAGTATAGATACACCATTCTTACTTAGAAGGAAGCAAGAAGAATGATTGCACCAGTATTAAAACTCTACCAAACTCAATTGTTAAAGGAATAATTACAGTAACGTCCCTAAGGTTAACGTGAAATTACAGTCAAGGACAGTAAGTTTCAAACCGTAACAGAGACCATGACCAATAACTTTGAAAAAGCTTCGACCGTATCCAGCCCTGATAGAACTGTTAAAAAATTTTACTTTTTTGTTGATATCATCATTACGTATTTTTAAAATCTCAATACTACCTTTGTATTATATGTACAAGGTATATACCATAATGAAATATAAAATCCTATTTAAAAGTTCTTTAAATATTCTCTTATAATTCTGAAACAATATTTATTTTAAATATTCTTATATGATCAAACCCTATTATTTTCACTTTTCTATTTCAAACCCTTATATTTTTACTTTTTCAATTTCAACTCCTTATATATATATATATATATATATATATATATATATATATATATATATTCACAAAATACTATAACGTATTTAAAACCTCATTTTTTCCCAAACCCTAACTCTCTCTCTCTCTTCCCCCCCTCCAACTCTTATTCTTTTCTAATTTTCTCCCTACCCAGCCGTCACCCCCCACCCCTTGCCACTGCCCCCTGCCCCCGTCGCCTCCACCTTCCCCCCACCCCGCTCCCACTTCCGCTCCCTTCCTTCACCTTACCCTACAGCCACCCCTACATTACCCCTAATCCCGCTGCACACCCCATCCCTTCCCCCTAACCTTGACTGCAGCCTCTTCCCCCAACCCCGTCCACCCCTCTCTTTCCCCCAACCCCAATGCCCACCCCCTCTCTTCTCCCACTGCCCGTCCCCTCTCCTTCCCTGCTAATGCCACCATCGATCCACACCGCCCTAAGCCACCGCGACCCCCATCTGCCCACCATCTTAACACCAACAACCATAACGACCCACCACCACAACCCCCTGTCATGATCCACCACCGCAACCTACTATGGCAACCCATATGTACATCTGACCCTAACATATGAAGTTATTGTCTTAACATCAGATCTGAACATATGTGAGATATTGTAGGGTTTTATAGTCTATTTGTCAAGGAAATGAATATTGTTCTTGTACGGTTCAGTTTTGCTTTGATCTTCATTCTTGTCTAATGATGGCGACACGGTGGGTTCAATTTTCGTATAGAAAAATTTTAAAAAATTATTGCTACTTGGTTTGGAGGTTGATGCTGGTGGCACGGTGGAGGTGGTGCTACGGTGGCAATTGTATGAAGATAAAAGGGAAAAGATGGATGGTATTCTAAAAATTTTCTTTCAAAGTTATTGAAAATCAAGTCTTTTCGTCAAATCCTTTTTTTTTTTATATTTTGGTTGGTTAACAGACATAAGTATAATTTATCTATACTAATACACACGCCTGTAATTTTATCTTAATCTCATGTACTTTGCTTTAACTATCCATTGTTAAATGATGCTTTGATCCTAAGTTCATCTTTAGCTAAATATGAACTCAGGATCAGAGCATAATTCTCATCATTTCCTCTTACTTAATGGGGTCATAAAATCCTCTATCACAAATCTTGTCAAATCAGTTGATTAATAAAGACGACGTGCATAAAACTATATTTGGTGATAAAGACGATGTGCATAAGAGTGTATTTAGGCATCTTGAGTCATCTGGAACTTTTGAATGGGCCGTTGACTTATATAATTCGACGATAAAACTGCAAATTTGTAGCATTTAAGATATGCATTTGAAAGGATGAGACGATGTGGATGACCTGAAGGTGTGGTTATGTTGCATGAGCAGCATACTTCTGAGGTAAGTACATAGAAATACTTCAAGGTTAATATAAATAAAGCAAAGGCTTTTGTAAAAAAATAAACCTCTTTCAAATAAGAAAGACTTGCAATGTCCTTTGGCCAAATGAGTTCTTTATGAAGATTTAATTACAAATCTGAGAGCAAAGACAGTGACATTCTCTCGATTTTATGAAATAAAATGGTAGAATCCTACTATCAATTGATATATTGCACCATTAGGCTTTTTAAGCAATCAATGATTACTAACGCCACCACGTTTAGGAAGCCTATAAAGTTACGTGTGTCAGTGGTGGAGTAATCACTTGGCAATTTGCTTTCACATGAGGATGATCAAGGCTTTGAGTTGTTGATATACTACTTTAATATATAATAATGTAATTGTAACTAGAGTACGCAAGGAAAATATAACTACTACCAAATGGAGAAGCTCTGTTTATCTCTTTATTCAACTGCATTAACGCTTATGAACTATATGTTGCCTTATTGTGCTTGTTGTGTCCGAAACTGCTTGGATAAAGTGTATGCTACATGGATTGTTGCTTTAGTCTATTATTATAATATTGTTATTATAATTTACTTATCGTATATTAAGAATTGACTCCCGTGCCATTCAAAGCATTATTAAGATACCCTAAATCTAAATTCTTTTGATAACTCCATTTTCCCGCTGCTTATAAATGCTATAATTAATACATAGATGTCGCTCTCATTTTCAGTATCTTCATTGTCGTCTACAACTTGATACTTCATATAGATTATGACATGCAAGGCCTTGACGATGATAACATCAGATAACATAAGTAGAACAATTAACTTTTCTCAAATGACTATTAGATTATAACGGTTTTCTCTCAAGATGATCAATTTTACTCTCATGTTGTTTTATTTTACAATTAATTGGTTTAGCCTTTTACATACAGATTTGATAATATGGTTCAACAAACAAAAAAATTTAAAAACTAATCATGCTGAATCTTTTCCTTCAACTTTCCTATATTTGGCATTAAGACCGGATATTAGATTCAAGTGTCTAAATAGATATTATGTTGTGTGTGTGTGTGTGAGCGCGGACATGCACATATATATATATATATATATATATATATATATATATATATATATATATATATATATGTACATGTATGTGTATATGTTGTATTAATTACACATATCTTATGTTTGGCCATGTAAATGTCAGTAATTCTCCAACCCAAACTTCAAAACTTTGACCAGCTTTCTTTTTCTTCATTACGATTGTTATAAAGTACTCTCGTCATCTTCCTATTTAGTAATGGTTGTTGCTAATATTGAAAATTATGTTGTGAACCATTATATCCAAATAAAATCTCGAAATTACTTTTTTCACGTTAATTACTGATTAAGTATCAGCACAACCTTCTAATTAAGGCTGACTTTACGTCTTCCAGATCCCTAAAATCTAAATCTTAAATAATAAAAGTTAATGGAGATGTCCATCATATCCTTTACATATGCATCACACAGTATGTTGTGGACACCTGCCAAGTGCATTTTGCCTTCACTACAAGAAAATAACGCACTCTGCCCTTGACTAGAATAAGTTATTGTGACTTCATTTCTTATTTATTCTTTATGTGTACTACCATTACGCGTTAGATAATCTCTAATTCGATACTACATGATTGACGATTCTACGTGCTTGCAATCAAAAATTAACTTTAAAATAATAAAAGTTCTTCGTTACACCACTTTTAAAGTTGCCAGAAAGAGAAGGAAATGAATCAAATTGATTTTAACATTACGAGTCATTGTTTTTTTCTACTTATATGTTTTATATTTTTCTATTGCATCTTTCTATAGCCAACATTATATTTACCACCATATCAGCAATTGAGTAAATGATTCATCACTTGTCGGCATCAATTCTTAAAGAGTAAATGTGTTAGAACTAATCTTATAATAATATCTTTCTCAAATTAAACATGAAAAATGTTTTATGCAATAAGGTAACTATGGATGATTATGACACATTCACGACAACTATTGTGTTCATCAAGTTAGACCAATGAATATACGTTAATACCATAAATGAGTAAAAAATGTTTGAACACTAAAGTCAAAAAACCATTAGGATATGGATGTTGGCACAAAGATAAATAATAATTTGTTGATTGTTAAACTTTGAACTTCTTAGTTTAGATAGATGCATCAATTTAGAATTGGAGCACCATACTAAGCCCTTCCTCCGTGAAAGGATCAGACAGCTCAAGTACTACTTCGCCTAGCTACTCCTCCTTTACGCTAAAATAATTGTTTTTTCTTTAAAAGAAGAATGGTGGATAAGACCATTATAAGGAGACGAGCAATCATTGACATCAAATCGACATACATCTTTTTACGTTCTATAGAAGTTGTACGAGATGAAGATAGTTGGTGGATTATTAACATTCTTTAGATAGAGACATGATGTTTTTATAGCAATCATTATGTATATACATCTCAATTTTAACTTTCACTTTTGACTTCAATAAATTAACATATATATTTAAGCCATAGAAAATTGATTGTCATAGCCTAGAGAATACATGGGGCAATGACTTTTGTATACAGTAATCTTATTTTATCGGATGTTAATGTTCAAGTGCATCGTACGTGCACTCTACCGGTGTTCCACAAAAGAACTGTCATCAATTTTACTTGCTGATAATCCAAAACCCTCCTTTGAAGACTCCATCCATGAATATTGGCATTTGTCCTTGGTAATTGATGTTTGGTGGTTCCAAAACTTATAGTGGAGCTGCTGATGACATGGCCCTATTTATTTAGAACATAGCACGAATCCTATAAAAATGGTCCAATACCGAAGATACAAATAACGTTAGATACTAGTGTACTCCGTATATAACGCTTTGTTTCGAAACTTCAATCCAATAATATTTCTTCAAGTCGTCTGGCAATACAATCTATGAAATCATCTTTCAACAAATACTACTTCGCCCATAACATATAAATATATCATAATAATGACCAACTACACATGTGGTATGTGTATTTGTTTGGATTTGAACTTGTGTTTAAAGTGTAGCCCACGAGAATTTGAAGCAGTAAACTAGCATGCTTAAGAAAATAATGTATAGCTATGGAAATTTTTAAGCATATTAAATATGTAAAAAAAGATTAGAATATAAATCTTTCTAATGGCAAATCATACAAATCTTTGCATAGTAGCCAAAACAAGAAAAATCTAGTGCTGGGTGCTCAAAATGCACGCTATATGCCTTAAAATGAAGTATACTTGAAAAAATGATTACAACAACCTGGATTAGACCAGTCAATTGTGTTGTGACCGACCATGCCGTCTATAGTAATTGAAAGCAAGTAAATTTAAATTTTTTGGATTATAATTTGATTGTATAATATGTTAGGTAGTGAACATGGACAAGTGTCTTTGCCGATTAAATATTCAACTCGATTCTCATAAGATTTTTATGTATTATGAAATAATAATAATAATAATACTTTAAAAGGAGAAAAGTAGGTCCAAATACATCCAACAAAAAGCAACACACAAAAATGAGCAAATTTGCTTGAATGGAAAAAACAAAAATAGAAATGAATGTGAGAGCGAGAGGGATTCCAAGGCAATTGGAATTGGTTGCCTGCCAGAGTTGGAGCATCGGCAGAGTAGTACGTCTTTCAGCCGCTTTCACCCAAAAGCCAACCCCAAAGCCTCAAGTAGGTGGGTTAGGGACAAACATGCACACATGTGAGGCATGAAATAAGAGCATAATTACCACAATTATAGCACATTGTACATGTTACAAAACACACCAAAAAAAAAGTAAAAAAAGGCCAAAAAGCAATAAAAGATTTTTCAAGTTTAGTCCTCTTAGTTTTTAGTCCCCAGCAGAGTTGCTACTATAGCGAACCACCTCGAAAAAATACCTTGGGACCCTGAAAAATGGGTCTAAAATTTTAGGAATCGCCATATTATTTAATTAAGTACATGAAGATAAGAAAAACCTGAAAATGACTCTAAAAAATGTCCAAAAGACTACTGATCTATTGAAAATAAAGAAACGGTTCGGGGACTAAGTTATACGACGGGAAATTGTTAAGCACCCGCCATACCCTTTCAATCTCTACTTCGTTTCTATTGATTTTTGGTATTTTTAACACATAACACATAAATATGCAATAAAACATTTGACCTAATCCTAAGTTTATTTTTATATCATCGGTTTGAACTTGATATCAAAGGCCTACGCATCTGGTCGGACTAATCAGAATAAAAAACTTCATATTTCGACCCGGACCCTACGGAAGGCGTCCTATACTTCAGTCTTAGACTCGAACTAATAAATGAAATGAAAAACTCTTTCTGATGGTTTGTATAATAGAAATGTGATTGCGGCAAGGGAAAACACTCTACACTATTATAATTTAAACTAGTTTATAAAGTAGTAAATATACCTTGAGAATGCCTTGCCGAGAAGGCTCATAATAATTTGTGAAAGATCCAAAATGCAAGTGATTTATAAACGGAGTATGAAGTATTAAATTTCCCTTAGAGATGATCTACCACTTCTAAGGACGAAATGTGATAAAAGCTCTAGAGAGAAAAAACTTATCCTTGAAAATGTAACCCAGAGGCCCTATGTATAGAGGTCTAAGTGCCAGAAATGATAAGGACGACTACGATAGTCTGTGATTTAGTGATAGAGCAGAATATTTGATGAAAATCTTGATCTTGAAAAAAGTCAACAAACCGTCTTTTTTGGAAAACCGGCCAGTTCATCCCATAACTTCATAATATATTTTTCAAAATTTTAAGACATAATCCGACCCTAATTCAATAATTATCTATGATTTTATTAGATGAGATATATCATATTCAAAAATTATCTCCACATTTCATATAAATCAAGGATTAATCACATGTATCAAGGTTAAATCATATAGATATCTCATATAAATCAAGGATTAATCACATTTATCAAGGATAAACCAAGAATAACAAAATATTTCCAAAACTTTTAATCGGCAATCTCTTGACCTTAACTTGGGTTAAACTTAACTAACTGGATTGGTTTAACCAACTGGACTAGACTTGATCCAATTGCGAGACTGGACTGGACTGGATTAATTATTTGATTAATTAAGTAAATTAAGTCTATTACTTCCTCCGTAAGAGTGATCAATTTGACTTTGTACGTATATTAAGGTTATATATTGTGTGTCATTCCCATTTTACCCTTTAGAGAGAGGAGGGAAGAGAGTGGGCCATGAGAGAGAAAATTAGTTGATATAATGTTAAATATGGAGAGAGAAATAGAATAAAAAAGTGTAAAGTGGTGGGCCAGGAGAGAGAAAATGAGTTGGTGGAGAATTAAATGTAGTGAGAGAAATAGAATAAAAAAAGTATAAAAAGGATAAATATGTAAAATACCTACAGAATCTTTCCTAATTTGGAAGTGATCAATTTTTGTGGGACGACCCAAAAAGGAGTATATTATTAGGCCAAAACTTTATAGAAAATAATAAACTTAATTATCAATGACAATGAGCCCAATTAGAAATATATATATATATATATATATATAACAAGGGGGTATCTACACTATATATAAGAAGCAATGATCTTTTGGTGTTATATAACTTCCAATCTAAAATGCTGATACTTGACATTTTATAGTTTTTTTATAACTTTTTTTTTTTGAAAAATGACACAAAATAATAGCTTAAATAGTAAATAACTACGTATCTATAAGGATATGTTTGGTTTCGATAATTTAAAATTCATTTTACAAAATGTGATAATAAGCACTTTTTACGTGATGCTCGATTATTTTAACACACGCATTGCATGTGTCACAGTGGTTCATAGATATTAAGGGGAATACCCATTTTAGTGTAACACCTCTTTTGGTACGATGACATGTGTTATTCTAAGAAAACTTTTAAAAAGTGACACAATATAAAATATTTAAACAACAATAACCACATATAAAGACATGTTTGGTTTTCACTATTTAAATTCATTAAAAAAAATATAGTTAAAATAGATTCTAAAGGTCAAGCTTGGCCTTATAAGAAAATTGTTGAAAAATGACACAAAACAAACTTAAAATGTATACCTAAGCACATATTTGGTTTCTACAATATAAAATTCATTTTACTGAATGTTACAATAAACACATACACATGATGTTTGATTTTTTTAACGAAATTCATTTTACTAACTTTATTTTTAAACACGCATCGCATCTGTATTATTTTAATGTTAAAACTCAAGAAATTTCTTTAAAACACAATTAGCGATTAATACATGTACACGGCTCACAATTGACACATGCAAAGCATCCATCGCAAAAAGTTTTAGCAATATAAATCTCCATTGTCAAATATAGTTCAATGTTTAAGGCTCAATATTGGGTTGTTGGGCGACGAATTTCTAAAGTACTGAAATTTGTCGCTCTCAGTTGAGTTTCATTTGTCAAATTTAGAAATCTCAGTTGAGTTTGATTTGTGAACTTTCTCACTCCTAGGGGGTGCCGTGTCTCTTTAAAGAGACGAGACTCTTTAGTGCGACAAACTTCAACTTTTCATTAACTGCAAGATATCAAACCTCAAATTCCCATGCCTGACAAGTATAATAGGTTTGTAAAATATTGCAATGGAAAATGGAGGATCCTCCGATTTCTAAAGTACTTGATAAAGTAGATGAAATTGAATTGTTTAATCACAGACAACAATTTCTATCCGACTTTGAGATTATCGGCATGATCCAGGTCCGACATTGCCTAGCTGAAAGTTGCAAGAATATAAGAAGTATTGTGGCCGGTTTCATAGACAGGAGCGAGTATACATAAAGGATTTGCCAGAACTGTAAAGTATCTAGATGGGCCCTATGAACGGGCAATTTCGAAGCCTGTCCAACCTGAAGACTCTAGTTCTGATCAAATGCCTGAAGCTGATTATGATTCTTTTTCATGGTGTAATTGAACAACTTTCTAAGATCCGACATATGGAAATTGGGGAGTGCTATGGAACTGAAGAAAAATCAGTGTACCCTTGATTGTTGGACTAGATTTTGGTGTACTTCCAAAGTCGAAGAAACCATAGTTATAAATACCATACCGGAATACTTACCGATTTTCTGCATGAAATGGTATGCGCCGGTACCAGTACCGTCTGGTACCATATCAGGTTGTATGTCAATTATGTACATGTATAATACTTATTCATCGATGTGACTAAGAAGATATGTACCAATAAATTGTCTGGCATTTATAGTCAAAGTAAGTTGTTTGCTCTAAAATTAACTATTTTTTCTACATCGACATCAAGAATAAATAACGTATTTAACTGAATTACCCCCCTTTTCAACTACCTCATTAGCAAGTATTTATAGAAGAATAAGTTTTTTATTTTTAATAACAAGCTGTTGGTGTACGTACACGTGTGTCAAGCTATACATGAAACAAATGACAGGATGTGATGAAAAGTCAAGATATTAAGAAAAAAGTACTGAAATTTTCGATGAAGATTGAAGAGAGTCAAGATTTATCAGGAAATATTCTGCAAATTATGATAAATATTGTGATGAAGAGAGGCAAGCTGAAACTTAAGAAATGGTTACAGAGGATTTGAAAGATATATTGAATATCAGGATATTTACCTATAGTCTTCATATGGTGAATTTACTAAGTTGTCCAACAAACTTTGTAACTTTTATATTTTTTAGTAAACAATACAAAACACATTATCTTAACTCGTACATAGGTCTCAGCTGGTATCACCTATACCAGGCTAGTAAAATCGGAATAGAGCGGTACTTAGATTGATACAGAATGTAAAAGGCTATCGTACCAGAAGTAGGCAGAAGTTATACAAAATATCTAGTATTTTCAGTACCGTTACGATATTGATAACTTAATACTTCTTGACAAGCCAAATTTGAAAAGAATTTGCCCAGATAAGTCTTTAGAGTGGCCCTCTTTGGAGAAGCTTGAGATACGCAGGTGTCCCAATGTCAACGAGTTACCGTTCACCACCATTAATGCAGTGCAACTAATATCCATTGAATTGGATATATGTTGGTGGGAGGGAATAAAATTTGGGGATTTTACAATTTCTGATTGAGAATTTGGCAATTGAAAGTTTGAAACTTATAATTTGCATAAATCTCAGTTATAGCAATTGGGCCTTTAGCACTCCAAATTTTTTGTTGCGTTTCAGCTTGAACCAACTTGACAGGACCAAAGGAATTTAACACTGAGTTCCATTATTCCGGTAGTTTAGGCAGTGGACTTAGTTCCTAGAGATTTAACGTTACTGACAAACATATTAAAGCATGAGTTTAGGAATATTCTTATCACTGAATCATAAAAAAATTTCAAGTGCCCACCCCGCTCAACATTTCTGGCTCCGCCACTAGTTGCGTGAGTAACATACTTACGAGGTTTCCTAGTACATAGAAATATATTAAGGTCAATATGAATAAAGCAAAGGCTATAGTAAAAAATAAACCTCTTTCAACTAAGAAAGGCTTGCAATGTCCTTTGGCCGAGTGAGTTCTTTATGGAGACTAGTTGAGTAAACGTACGATGCACGTGAGCATCAATATTCAAAGGGTTTATAGTTAGAAAAATCAATATGCATCATAACAAAAATCAAGTAAAAAATTAAGAGAAAGTAAATACGCAATTCAACATATTGGTTGCGAAGCAACTGACATATGAGAATATGAGTGCAAGTCAAAATATTTTGCTCATAGCTAGGAGGCATTCATAGAAATGGAACAAACATATTTCAACCACGTATATTATATGTAAGACCGAAAAATAACTTAATGTCAAAATTTATCAAGCCACGAAACAACAGCCTGCTGATGTCAAGGGTTACACTCTCTTCAGATAAAACGAAGTGACCAAACTATTTCAATAACCCCTCCTATGTTCTACCTGTCAATCGGAAAACAATATTGCACCAGTATTAGAAATAGAGATATACATTCCTGTTTTATCAATGTAGCTAGAGTGTTGGACATTTAGTTAATACTAGAAGTGTTTCATCTATTAAAGATTGTGATAGTTGTATTTCTCGAATGCTAACTTAGGCTAAATGGTATATACTTTAAACCCTCTTGATGTCCTTTTCTAGTTAACGTGAATGTTTATATACTATTTAGTCTCGTTAACTTTTATACTTAGGTTACAGAGGCGGAATCAGGAATTTTCTTCAGGGGGTGCAAAAATTATATCGAATTCACCAAAATTTTTTATTAAAATAATATTAAAAAACAGAGTGCACTTAAAAAGCATACAAAAAGTATTGTTTATCATTGATACTTTGGGCGCATGAGTAGATGTGATTTTGAGAAGTAAACTTTTCATAAAATTATAATCAATTTAAAAAATCAAATTTTACTTAGTTATATCTATTTTGTTAACTAATTAATTTCTATGAACTGCTTGGTAAATAATCCATTTTGAGCATGTAGGTGGTTGGAAGTATTTACTGTCATATCGTCTTGGCCAGAAGTAGGCAAGCGCAACCGCATAATTGTGGTTCTGCCTATCTCGGAATTTGTTAATTGACTAAGGGCCATAATCATTTTATTGTCTGAGGATAAATTTATTGCGAGCTGTATTAATCAATAGCACAAGTCGAAGCACATAGGCGCCCAATTTTGAAGTTAATCGTTATGCATATCCTAGTCATGCATTCGCTGTTTCAAAAGGGCTAATAATGTAACACCCCAAAATTTTTTGGAGCGTTAGCCGATCAATCGATCGATTGTCAATCATCTAATCCTTCCATATTACTAAGAAAATCTCAATAATATCCATATCAGAGCTCTACAATAAATCAAACTTCTCGGCAAATCGTTCCCAACACAAGACTAAATCAAAGTGCTTAAATTATTAAGTTACACACTGGTTCCCCGCAGGGCCTTAAATAAACAAATAATGAAAGACACTAAGCTAACTCTATAATCAAGCTCATTGGTTCCGAACTCTTACTGTCGATTATTTCCTATAGAAGGGAGTAGAAAAAGGGAGTGAGCTTTTGAGAGCTCAGCAAGGTTGCTCAAAAATCCAGAAAAAAGAATACAAACGATTATCAGATTCACTTCAAAATGATAAGGGAAGAGATTCAACTCAATCCCTAAAATAGCTATAGAGACAAACAATTTCAATCGCAGTGAAACGATGCAGATGATATTGAACATGAGTATAATGCAAAGCCACACAGGCAGTGCAGGGTAATCACTTAGAGGAGCCACAACGGCGATGCTCAATAACATTGTAGTTACATATGTATATGAACACTAGCTAGACCCTCAAGGTACTAGCATCACCTGACAATAACAGACCATCCTTATATCACCCCCGATACGGACCATCCTTATAACTCCTCAATACACTAACTCATGTCAATATACAGAATGCAATAAGTGATATTACAATGAATAAATCGACACTCAATGAGACATAAGTACTGAACATCGAATAAGATTTAAAAAAAAAACGTGTAAAGCTCAAAACAGGGTATTAAAGGCAAACGATGCAATTCATAACAATTATAACAGAGTTCAAAGGAAATTTGATAACAATTCAGAAAAATATTCACGAGAACAAATGGATGAAATTGGGTTTTGGATAAAAATCCCTTACCTAGATCCAAGCTACGCACTTCTATTCAACTTGTTCAAATTCCTCAATTTAACCTAAATTAGCAGATTAATTATCAGAATACAACCTAGCCTCACAAATAATTAAGCTAATGCTAATTTTCAATCGTTGCTCACTCTGACACTCTTAACATAAACGAAAACGAATCGGATCCCTCAAACAGCTAAACCTAACCGATAACCCTGTAAACTCTATAACGCATAAGACACTTCAAAATTCATAATAATTGCGTATAAAATACTTTTATGCCTTAAAACAGCAATACAAGTTACAATACAAATTTTCTGGATTTTTGAATATTTTTGAATTAAAAATTATTTTTCTTAAATACTAGGAAAAAGCCCAAAAATAATAATTAATGCTTCTAGCTCAAATCAAAGTCTCATAATTTTCATTGTAGCTTCAATTTATATAAGAAAAATACTAAAATAGAAATTAAAATTTAAAAAGCACCGAAACCATTTTAAAATCATTTGTTTTGTTAAATCAAATGCGATACATGTTAAGGTACTAAATCAACTCAGAAATTTATGAAACTCTATCTCAGTTGTCTTTTTACTATAAAAGCATTGCTGTAATTTTTCCAAAACTTAATACTAATTTTAAAGGAGCAAAACAAATTTTAGAACAACTGCACTTGCAAATATATTAAAAATACCAAACAATAACAGAAAAATATGAAACTTTTACAGTAATTCTAATATTGTCCAAAGAACCTTCCCATAAAGTTTCAGCATTATTGGACAATCGTACGATGCCCAGCAGCAACGAGGTACAACTGTGCAAGCACAGTGTACCACCTTAATGCACAAACCTATTATTGTGTACCCCTCTTCTTCTTCCTTAGCAGTCCTGTGCAAACCCAGAACTCTCACTCCTCACGTCAACCAGTCATTGCAGCCCCTCCCCTTTTCCTTGCACACATTTACAAAACACTCACACACATGCACATGCATCCCATCTCCTCCCATCCTTTCTATAAACCCACTTCACACACACACACACACACACACAGTTTATGGCTGCACACACGGCAGCCCATGGCTGTCCACACAATACACACACAGTCCACTCAAAACACACACTGCACCATAGTTTTCACACACTATGCAGCCCATTTTCAGCTTCTATGTACCACTCTCCTCTCATTTTCACCACTACACACATAGTTGCACATACTTTTCGGCACCTTTTCAACCCATAACATCTCACTGTTTCACAACAAACAGCACACACACAAGACACCCACGGTACCCATTTGACCCGATTCTAATTCAGTCCCTTTCCTTCTCTTCGCTTTTTAAGACCCATTTCATACATAACACTATCAAAGCTATAGTAGCTTCTCTTGCCCAATTCACATCGGTACATGCATAAACGCATTTTTTTCATGGTTTTTCCGCTCCCTGTAATGGCTGCTTTCACAAAAAAATATATACCCATACCCATCACGGGTTCACGCAACACATATTTTCACGCAGTTACTGCACCCCGGCAGCCACCGTGGCTTCCTCCTCATGGTTTTTGTCTCTAAATCCCAGCCCTTCATGGCTGCTGCTGCTTCTCATCTCCTTCTACCCCTTGTCCCCGAAACAAAACCCCACACAAATGTCCCCTGCACACAGCCGCAAACAACGACAGCACCCACCATGGCCGCCCTCTACACGAACCCCTTCCTTTTTTCTCACTGCCATAAATCATAGCAGACACACATTGTATACATATGCAGCAATATACATACCAATACACTAAATAAATCTCAAGAGGGCTTACCAAAAATTTGCTACTGTCGGCGAAATCCTTGTTGGCAAGACTGTTCTCCTCCTTTTCTCACGAGCCCTTCTGTTTCTCCCTTCCTCTCTCACTTTTCTCCTCTTTCTCTCTCCCCTTTCTTCTTATCTCGATCTGTAACCGAAAGTGCAGTCTGCTATTTTTCTTTGGTAACCGAAAATCTCACTTAATTCTCTCCACTTTCATTTTCTTTGCCAAATTTAAGGAGTTCACATAAATCTTGAACAAAATCAAATTTTGTTGAAGTCTTTTAATTATTCAATACTCTAAACTGTAAACTTATTGCTCATCAATTCTTCGCTAAAGGTCAAATAAATAAATATATATATATTTTTTTTAACCGTAAAATCAGCCTTAGATTTTGGGGTGTTACAGATAAGGGGTGACATTTGTATATGCTTTCCCAATGCAATTAAGGGAAGGTAAGGGGGGAGGGGGGGGGGGGTAGTGTGAAAACTATTTGAATATGCTCTTTACACTTTTATATTTATATTCTTGGAGCATTGTGTTATGCATTAAATGATTGATAATCCGATTATCTTCTTTACCATATCAGATGAACTCTTATAGGATAACAATTAACAGTTCATTTTCTTTTTACCTAGTGGTATCTATCTTTGCACATAAAATTCACATGACACATACGTAGATACGCCGATACATGACACATTAAAGTCTAAAGACCCACATATTGTTTGAACTGAACATTTAAGACCCACAGGCCACAGCAGTGTAGCCTCGTCAGTCGGTGAGTCGTGAGTCGTCGGACTTCAGAGTTCGGAGTAGTAGTCAAAGAGCGGAGGGCCAGATCTCGTCGCCGCCGCCGCGGCGTCTGTGCGTTGCCTAATCTGGTGTGTCGGTGCGTCGCCGGTAGATCCTGATCTGGTCAGAGACTCGGAGTAGCCTTGTCAGTCGTCACAGCCTGCTTGAGCTCAGTCACCGGTGGTCAGTCACTCACGGTCAGTCGATCAAGGTAAGAGAGAGAGAGAGAGAGAGAGAGAGAGAGTGGGTCTCGGGGAACGGTGTCTCGGGGAACGGGGTCATGGTGCAATTCCCAGAAAAAAATAATTTTTTCCAAAAGTCAGGGGGTGCTTCAGCCCCCCTTGTCACCACTTAGGTTCGCCCCTGGTTGTAACATGCCAAAATTTTCTTCACTAAATTTATTTCAAGAACTTTGGTTTATTTTTTCATGTGTCTTTTAAGTGTACTTAAATAAGTAGTTTACTAACATGGACTGACTGCAACCCGTATCATTTATACAAGTATGGTTCTCTATAGTTGAGTGTATTTTATCTCAATAATTTTCAAGCAACCTCTGATTTGAATATTGACCGTTATTCTCATTAAATTAGAAGAAGATGGTATAAAAAAAGATTCAAGTAAAATGCGTGATAGGACATTGGAGTAAGAATAGAATCAAAAGATAGTATGGAGGATGGTTACTATATCATGTTTGTGAAACAATAATGTGCTTTGCTTTTAGAAAATAGCTAGAAATCATAATGATGCCATGCAAATTTCAAAAAAACATGTTTAGTTTTATAAATAAGAAGAAGTATCTGGCTAGGGGGCCTCAAGCACGCTGTAGTTCTTATTTCATTATAAATGAGTCATCGACTTGTAACTTCAACATTTTTTAAATAAAAAAATATTGTTCGGTAATTTCTCAACAGCAAATGATTGAAATCATAACTTTGTAGGTTATTTTTGGCCATGACTATTTTTGCGTGGCTACGAATATGCTTCTTCAGTTTCTGTGATTCACAAAAAATTTTCTCTTATCTAATCTATTATTTACCTCTTAGCAATGATTTTTATTCACTTTTATCTTTGATTAAACCTTTAAGGCATATAATTTATAAAAGCAAGAAAGTGACTTCATCATATTCAAGAATAGAAGATTCAAACCGTACACGTAGTCAAACAGCGTTTGGATATTTAGATTTTTGTAATAAATATCTCAATAAATTTATTTTGGAGAGTTGGGCGTCTCGCTCCATATTCGATAGCTCTCTATATCTCGTACATGGGATGTTTTTAAAGTTATTAACGACTTAGACGCAATCTCTATCAATCGTATTGCATATTAGTCATTTAACATCGAATAAAATGCTTCATCCTGAAACGTAAAGGCTTGACTCCTACCATTTTATCTGTAGACAATTTTTTTCCGGCAAAGAAAATAGAATCTTGGTGCTAATAGTAATGTGATACGTATGGTAAAAGCTGACACCTAAAATAGACCCTAAAATTATCATGCCTCGTCCTAAAAAAGTTAAAGTTTGTATATTAGAAGAGCTTAGGGAGCTTACCTTGCTAGATAAACTCTTCAATCAACACTTATTTCGCACTTACATACTCAAAAATAATATTAGCCTTTGTTATATTAAGCAACTAAGCTTAAGGATATAGAATTAAGTTACCTCTAAACAAACTTTGGATATAGAATCATTTTGCCACTTGACATAGAGGAGACGGAGAAGTTATAATAATAAAATTATGGGAGATGTATGAAAGTGTAGAGTCATTTACATGAAAAGGGAACGTGACAGCGGTTTGATATAAGCCAACAATTACTAAGGTGGTAACATTTGAAAAGCATTGATGTAATATGTAAAAGTATATAAGGGCATTTGTGTCTAAAAATAAATTATACATATTCACTATACACACGCGCACAATCTCAGACATGCGCGCGTGCCCGCACACACACGACATTAGGTCTTACATCAAAGCATAAGAAAGTAGAAAAGTTTAAGCATGTCCAATTTTTTGCTTTTTCTTTTCCATTGAAGTGTATTACCAAATTTTCATTGCCAACATAAAAGACAAAATCAATTATTTGTAAAGAGAAAGTGAGAGTGGAATTCATCTATAGTAAGCAAAAACCATTATGGTCATGTGTTTCACATCCTATTCTATACCAAGTATCATGTGGTAAATGACATTAATATAGATCTATACCAAGCATCAAGTTGTAAAGGACATTAAAATAAATTCATATATTAAATGAAAGTGTCATGAGAAGTAGAAGAGAGATTTATCTATTAATTGTAACTTTTATTAAAATGAAAAATGTGAACTTGTTAAAAGAACCTAGATTTTGGGCATGTTAATTGATTGTACTTGAGATGGCAATTGAGTGATTCAAAATTATATGAAGGGTAATCTTGTCCAAAAAATAATTTTCATTCATTCACACTCTTATAAGTGGTATAGATTTATTACAAATATGAGAGCAAGACAACGACATTCTCTCTATTTGCTGAAATAAAATGGTGAAATTCTATTAACAATTGAAATATTGCAGCCGTAGGATTTTTAAGCTATCAAGGACAAGGATTACTAGACCAAGCCACAACAAGTGATGACGCCACCTCATCAAGGAAGCCTTTAAAGTTACACGTGTCAGTCGTGGAGTAATCACTTGATAATTTGCCTTCACGTGAGAATGATCAAAGCTTTGAGCTGTCGATATACTCCTTTAATCCAAAACCCTGCTTTGAAGACTCCATCCATGAATAGTGGCATTTGTCCTTGCTAATTGATGTTTGGTGGTTCCAAAACTTACAGTGGAGCTGGTGCTGGCGTGACCCTATTTATTTAGAAAGTAGCACGAATCCTGTCTTGAAATAGTCTTAAACACCGAAGATACAAACAACGTTAGATATTAGTCTCCTCCGTATATAACGTTTTGTTCCGAAACTTCAGTCCAACATCATGCGTAATATTTCTTCTAGTTGTCTAGATAGCAATACAATTGATGAAGTCATTTTTCACCAAATACTACTTCGTCCATAACATATATATAAATCATAATAATGACCAACTACCCATGTCCAATGTGTATTTGTTTGGATTTGAACTTGTGTTTAAAGTATAGCCCACGAGAACTTGAAGCAGTAAATTAGCATGCTTAAGAAAATAACGTATAGCTATGGAAATTCTGAAGCATATTAAAGATGTAAAAAATATTAAAATATAAATCTTTCTGATGACAAATCATACAAATCTTTGCACAGTAGCCAAAACAACACAAAATCTAGTGTTGAGTGCTCAAAATGCACGCTATATGCCTTAAAATGAAGTATACTTGAAAAAATGAATACAATAACTAGATGGACCAGCCAATTGTGTTGTAACCCGACCACACCGCTATAGCGGTTGAAATCAAGTAAATTTACATTTTTTTGAATTATAATTTGATTGTATAATATGTTAAATAGTGAACCCTGAACAAATGTCTTTACGGATTAAAAAAATATTCAACTCGATTCTCAAAATGTTTTTATGTAATATGAAATATAATAATAATAATACTTTAAAAGGAGAAACTTTTAAGGAAAAGAAGGTCCAAATACGTCCAACAAAAAGCAAAACACAAATACGAGCAAATCTGGATGAATGAAAATAAGAAAAAGAGAAATGAAAGTGAGAGGGAGAGGGATTCCAAGGCAATTGGAATTGGTTGCCCGCCAGAGTTTGAGCATCGGCGGAGTCGTACGTCTTTCAGCCGCTTTCACCCAAAAGCCAACCCCAAAGCCACCACCACCACCACCAACTACAACATCAAGACAACACTCCTCCTCTTACTCTACCGTTGCATTACCGTCTCCCTCCAAGCGTAACTGCAGCTCACGCTCGCACTCTCTCCCTCTCCGTTCACCACACTCACCGCATCCCATGACTTCCGCCGGAGCGACGCCGTCCATGCTCCCGCCGGTGGCTAAGAAGGTGAGGCACCAGATGGAGATGTTCGGAGACGTCAGGATCGACGATTACTACTGGCTCCGCGACGACTCCCGCTCCGATCCCGAGGTTCTCTCTTACCTCCACCAGGAAAACGCTTACACCGATTCTGTCATGTCTGGTGAAGAAAAATTCCTTCTCTTTCTTTTTACTTTCCAATGTCGCTCCTTTTCCGTTATTTTTTTTCTCTTTTTTGCCTTCTTTTTTTTTTTTTTGCGAGTTCCTTAGACAATAGAATTTGAGAACCTGTAAGCACTGACTTTAATCGTTGTTGCTGCCCAAGTTTGGCTTGTCAAAGCGTAATTTCATATTTCCGTTATTAAGGTTTCTGTTACTTGTTTTATTCTTGTTTCATACTCCCTCCGTTACGTTATTTCTGTTCTCTTTAACTTTTTGCTAAATGCTAGAATAGTACATGTTGTTGTTGCCTTCTTTGGCTTGTCAGTAGTACTTATTTGATATGTAGTTACTAATTTTAGTTCAAATCGATGTCTAGATATTTGAATCCTCTCTTAAGATGAATTTGGCTGTCTAATGTTCAAACTTATTTAAATCGAAGAGTTGCAATTGACATAGGGCTAATCTACTATGTCTGTTTAACTTATGGGCAGCGATTATTAAATGCTTAAACTTGCCTTCTATGACTTGATGTATAATTCTTTGCTTACCTTTTCAGGGACCAAAAGCTTAGAAGATGAGATCTATGCTGAGTTAAGAGGGCGAATTAAGGAGGATGATATATCTGCACCCGTTCGCAGGGGGCCTTACTACTACTACAGACGTACTTTGGAGGGGAAGGAATACGTCCAGCACTGTCGGCGCCTTGTATCCAATGATGGAGCTCAAGCCTCCGTTCACGATGTTATGCAGACTGGCCCTGATGCTCCTCCGGAGCACGTTATACTCGATGAGAATATTAAGGCTCAAGACCATAACTACTACCGCATTGGTGCATTTAGAGTAAGAGAAGTTGTGCTTATTGTATTTTGGGTGCTTCCTTCCAAGCAGTTTTTCATGCTTTGTTGTCTCTCTCCTGCTTTCTCATTGTTTCTATTTCCAGGTCAGTCCGAATAACAAGTTGGTAGCTTATGCTGAAGACACTAAAGGAGATGAGATCTATACTATTTTTGTCATTGATGCCGAGACTCGAACACCAGTGGGGAAACCTCTAGTTGGTGTAACGTCTGATATTGAGTGGGCAGGCAATGAGGCCTTGGCATACAGCACAATGGATGAGATCCTTCGCCCAGACAAGGTACATATTTTTAACTCTGGTTAAATGCATGAAAACTGTTCTTTTCCTGATTACCTTGTAACTGTTTCACTCTCTTCAGATGTGAAGTTGGCTTGTGGCTATGTGCCTGCTTACCCTTCTGCCTTAATATTTTTGCAGTTCGACTGAAAGATTTAGCCCATTCTGCAATGCTACATGTGTTTCTAGGAGGGTGATTTATGGGTTTCTTTCGATAAACCAACAAAGTATTCCTAACTTTGAAGTTACACAGCCCCTCCCCCCTTTTCTATCATCTGAAGGATAGGGTTGAGAAGGACATTAGTTGGCTTAAGAAAACAACACTTATCTTGCATCGTTAACTCTGATAGAATTCCCACTGTATCATGAATTGTCGCCTCATAGATTATCTATATCATCTTTACTCCCACATTGAGCATTTATGCTTTCTGTTACCTTGAAGATGATTTACCACTTGTCAGAATATGAAAGACACCAATTATCAAATCATCATATGATTCATATCTATCCTTTGAGGGGGTTTGTGATTGAATTAGGTGTTCTTCGTTGTCCTCTTGTTGTTTATCTGGTTATTCTTCTGCTGCCTTTTCTCTTCTTGCGTTTTTCTTCTTTTGTCCATTCATGATTGGCAATTAATCTGAATCTTTAATTTTCTTCCATGTTCCATGGTGTTACCATAACTTTCATTTGGCAGTTCATGCGTGCTCAATAATATCTTGCTCTTTGCTGTTTATATTACTATAAATAGGTGTGGTTACATAAGCTTGAAGCAGACCAGTCAAGCGACACTTGCCTTTATCATGAAAAGGATGACATGTTTTCTTTGGTTCTTGAGGCTTCTGAGAGCAAGAAATATTTGTTTGTTGCATCTGAGAGTAAAATTACAAGGTTTGTCTTCTACATTGATATTTCAGAGCCAGGAAAAGGGCTTACAGTTTTGACACCTCGATTGGATGGCATTGATACATCAGTCTGCCACCGTGGGAATTATTTCTTCATACAAAGGAGAAGTGAGGAGTTTTTCAATTCAGAATTACTTGCGTGCCCACTGGACAACACATCTGCAACCACAGTTCTTCTTCCCCACCGCGAAAGGTATTTCTTTAATCTCAAACTCCTTAAAAATGGGTAGTGGCAATATGTTAGCTTTCTGATACAGCATGCTATCACTGACTTGAATTGCACATGGGTTGTACTGGATGTCTTTTATTCCGATAATGGGATTGTATTTTAATCTAGTTACTAAATAATTGGGGATTTGTTAGGTGTTTATGGTTAAATTTGTTTGTCATATATTATAAGATTATTTTTATTCCAGTCATGTCAAGGTTTCTTCATGTCCAAGCAGAGTGAGGATTTGCTTTAAACAGCTTTGCCAGCCATCTCGAGACATGATCTTTTTAAAGGTTCTGGAGGTTGAAGAGGATGACATACCTTCATGTTTCTGATAAAAGAAGATATTTCTATCTTCTTGATAGGCACATCCCCACACCATGATCATACCAGAATCTGATGCGAATCAAAACCTATAACAATTCTACTGCAGTTTGCAGTTTCATTGGTTATATCATATACTCATTCAGCGATAAAATTGAGATTTTATTGCTGCACTTCAGAATGTGAGGAAAGTGAAAACGAGGTAATACCAGTAGAAATCGACACGGAGCAGGCACTGATTAAATAAGCGTTTGTACTAAGCACCCAAATGAAGTTGCTGGATTATGAGGGACTGAAGGGAAGGAAGAAAAGGCAAACTAGAGAAGTCCGAAATGATTCTTCTGGCCTAAGCTACTAATCTGGGACAAAGGTTTACATAATTACAGGTTTGCTGGTAATGACGATTAGTTTACCAGGATAGCACGAAACATTAAATATACTTGTGACAATTGAATCATGTCATAACACAGCAGAGAGCAGTCTACACTTTTTACCTTTGAAATTGTTATACGAGCTTAAGGTACCAGTTGTGACTGTTTTGGGCAGTAGTACTCTGACTACCCATAGTTGAGTAGTTTCCCGTCGAAAACTCATTTTGCTAAATGCCACACTTCAATCTAAGAGTTACCAGGTGCAACTGTTTAATTGTTATGCTGTCTGCTTCAACGACGGTGATTTTAAATTGTAATTCACAATCAAAGTTTTAATCTTCCTATAATGATTTGTAATAACGTCTTCTATCTCCTGGTCTTTATTCTGATGCTCCAAAGAAGACTAGAATTGGTATGATGCATTCTATCAGGCACATGCATTGCCATTATTACTTGTCAATGCTTGTGTGCTAAGTCTGTTGGCTAATCATAACATGTTTCCAAAGCCATGCTATATAATTCTATTGGTTATTTGAAGGAGCATCTAAAGAGTAAGAGGTTCACCCGTTTCCCTTTTTATACAGCGTCAAGATTCAGGACATTCGCTTGTTCAGTGACCACCTTGTTGCATATGAGCGTGAAAATGGTCTGCCACGAGTAACGATTTATCGCCTTCCAGCTGTTGGTGAACCACTTGAAAGCCTTCAAGATGGTCGCACTGTCGATTTTATTGACCCTGTATATTCAGTGGATCCATCAGAATCACAATTTTCTTCGAGTGTTTTACGGTTTTCTTATAGTTCAATGAGATCTCCTCCCTCTGTATATGATTATGATATGAACACTGGAATTTCAGTTGTGAAGAAGATTGAAACTGTAAGTTATCCAAGACGTTACCATCTTACATTTCCATTGGATATTATATAACATGCCTGTATAATGCTTCCATTGTTTTTGGCTACGCTAATGAGCATGTTTTTTTCTTGACTTTGGGATTATTTTTCCCTTCTTGAGATCTGTATGTTCATTATAATTTATAAAGTTTCTGTTCAGTTCTCTTGCTTTCTGTATAATTTATCAATTTTCTCTTCTTCATATTTCTGGAAGTTCTTTTACTCTTGTTATGCATTATATAGATCATCCGACAAACATGCAAAGAAGTCTGTGTTACACATCCCTCTTTTCCTTTAGCATTTCATAGTGTGACCTTGTCATCTTAGCTTACTGATACAATTAGTGGTCTTCATGTCACAAAATTATCTTATGGACTAAATAGATTATATGCACACGCAGTATAGAACTATTCTTTTAATGCAGTATTTTATCTATGTCCTCATCTGCCACATGACACAGCCATGTATGGATGGTAAACAAGTGCTAGATGGCAATTTATTAGATGCACAAGTAGGAAGGTAATCTACAGACTACAGATCAGCATCTTATTTTGTAAAGCAAGTTCAGTTCAAGTTCAATTAACTAACTTTTGGAAGACCAAACGACATGCTGAGCCTCCTTCTTCTTCTATTTCTTTTTTGTTCCTCTTGCATCACTTATAAGGACGAGGTTGGTGGCAACTTATCTCACTTATCACTGAGTAAGTTAAAATTTTTGCCATTGGCTATTATTGCCTTGTATGGTAAAGTTTGAGTGTCAAGTAGTGTTATCCTGCCCTTCTGGTTCAATAGAAACCGCTTATAATCGACTTTATTGTGTAACGTCAGTTATATGTTGATTCAGGTATTGGGAGGGTTTGATTCTTCAAATTATATAACTGAAAGGAAATGGGCCACTGCTGCAGATGGTACCCAAATACCTATATCAGTTGCTTATCGGAAGGATCTTGTGAAGCTTGATGGGTCTGATCCATTACTCCTTTATGGTTATGGTTCGTATGAGGTAATACATGATTCTCTGGATAAAAAATACTGCCGTTTGATGTCTGAGCAAGTGCTAACTATTATTTTTTTTAACTTTGCCAGCAAATATTTCTTCGAAAAAGTGCATATGTTTTGGCCGCCTTCATGGAACTTTAATTCTTCATTTCTCTAAAAAAATGACTTCTTTTTTCCTTCACTAAATTTGTTGGGCAGCTCCTAATTTGGAAAGAGGTCTTTTTTGTTTCAAGTATTTCCCCTCCAACTTTTCGTTTCTATTGTTTATGCTGCAAATATAGCTTTCTAGTACTTACACTGCTAGAGTAGTCAGTTATTAAGTTATAACCTATACATATCCACATAATCTTTCTGTAATTCTATAGAGATGGATGGCGTTATCTTCTGCCCACTGTTTAACCAATTAGTTAGGCAGTCCTAGTATATTTCTTGCTAGTATGAAGCCTTCTCTGGCTGGTATGAAGTCTTACTTTAGATAATAATGCACATGTAATGTATTCAACAGGCATGTATAGATCCCAGTTTCAAGGCGTCAAGATTGTCACTGTTAGACCGTGGTTTTGTATACGCAATTACCCACATTCGTGGGGGTGGTGAAATGGGGAGACAGTGGTATGAGAATGGGAAATTGCATAAGAAAAAGAATACTTTCACGGATTTTATTGCGTGCGCAGAATATCTGATAGAGAAAAAATACTGCTCAAAGGAGAAATTGTGCATTCATGGAAGAAGTGCTGGGGGATTGCTCATTGGCGCTGTCCTTAACATGAGGCCTGATTTGTTTACAGCTGCTGTAGCTGGAGTACCTTTTGTAGATGTTTTGACTACAATGCTTGATCCAACCATTCCTCTCACAACTTCTGAGTGGGAGGTCATCTCTTTTGCATTTTGAGAATTTCGACTTTTAAAACTTGCTGCTGCATTTTTTCTCTTTTATGTTCATTTCTAGCCCGTGAAGATACAATCTGAAAATCAAATGATTGTAATATGATCTCATTACCATCTGATTTAGGTATTGTTTTGGCACGAAAGGCCAATTTGTGGGTTCATACATCACAATAGGTGAACCATGACACAAGTTGTTGATCATCAGTCATTTCCTGTAGTTGGGTCATCCTAGTTGTTTTGAAAAGCATTACATTATAAGTATGGCCATCCACACGTATAATGCACCTAGCAATTCCCTGTTATGGCAGCAATTCAACAAAATGCTACAGTTGTTGCAGTTTCTCTAGTGTGGCAGCGTGGCACCACATTCCTGACGAGTGTGGGAAATTGAATTTGATAGCATTTTGAAATGGTTTCTCGACATAAAGGATGATTTATTTGCACTTCTGATTTGAGTAAAGCTGGTAAATGCGAGTGTCAAATGATGACAGAGGACATGTGTATCTAATGTGTCAGTAATGTTCAGAGTAGTTGCTTTTCTTCTAACACCATTGCATCTTGTGCTTCTGGAAATATCGTTTAACAAGCCGACCTCCATGAAAGAAAAAAGAATTGGTTAGATGTAATTGATGCAACTTGATAATACTCTAAAGATAGCAAGCATTTGAAGACCCATAGGTTTACTTCATCCAGGTGTCTTAGTTAACCCAAGCCCCAAGTGCATAAAAGGGCATGTTGTCTAAAAGGTATTCTGACTTATGCTTTGGCCCTTTTCTGGATTAATAATAACTTGCGAGGTTATATCGTCCTTGCAATTGGAGCATTCGATTACCGAAACTTTCTTAGGCAAAACAGGAACATCATGGATTGACACTTTTTTCCCTGAACCTGCTTTCACTTTTCTACTGCAGGAATGGGGCGATCCTCGTAAAGAAGAATACTACTTCTATATGAAATCGTATTCTCCTGTTGATAATGTGAGCACCAGACTACTTTTTCCTCTTTCATTTTAATTAGAGTTCCACAATCCAGCAAGCTAACATTGACCAGCAGTTCATACCCTTGGAATTGATTTGTAGTTTAACGTAATATGAAGATTGTTTAAAGATAAATGTACTTATTTTGTGCTTTCAACAGATTGCTGCACGAAAATATCCTGCTATTCTCGTTACAGCCGGTTTAAATGGTAAGTCAACAGTTTCTGATAATGCATTTCATTTTTGTTGACAGTAGAGGCATATTTCCTGTATAGGACCTCAGGTATAGGATAATTTGGATCTTCATTTATGCTTGTGATGTTGCATTAGTATGACGTTTATCTCTGTTTTCCACAGTTAGGTTAGATCAAAGAAATTGCCCACTTATCCTGGTATATTGCCCACTTATCCTGGTATATC